>JAULBU010021268.1:0-19199 GCA_032358235.1 Odonthalia washingtoniensis
CAGAACGACCAGCCTGATTCAAGCCGAATACAGTACCCATACAAATTTAGCAAATGGGAGGGAGATCAACGGGAATTTACTGTACTGTATTGTAACGACAAGGCTAACACCGACTCAGAATGATGAGACACCCTTACAGTTCCATGAAGGACAGAGGATTTCATTTTACCAGACTGGCAGAAAACGGAACCTTGCAATCTGAAATACGGAGCGACAGGTGGGACCTGGCAAGAGATAGAACTAGAACAGCTGATTGAACAATTAGTATCTAATCTTCGATTCTTAATAGAGATACATCACACGTGTTATTATCGCTTGGGCTGACCTCAAAAGTAGTATACATATCGTTGTTTGAACCAGGAAGATGCATTTAATAAGCAAAGGTAGACAATAACAAAACCCAGAACCAACATTTGAAAAACGGAAATTGCACCTAACAGTCAAAACTAATGTAACAGGAAATTCAGCCACAACAAGCCTTGAGCCGAGTAATCAACGGTGTCAGAAGAAAGTGCGAATCCTACGCGCCACAAAACGCGTTCCAAATCGTTCCTGGGGCGAAACTAAGTTTTGAAGGTGAACAAGACCTTTGCCTTCGAATTCAATAATCCTCGAAGGCGATTAGCCGCGTCAGCATATCGAGTCGCCTAGCCAGTCGAAGGTCCGCGGATACTCAGAATCGAATTTTACTTTACCAAAGAACAACGACCAGACATACTGACATCATCTTACACTAACCCCACTGACTTCTTGGAGCTCGAACGATTCTGCAGTAGGTTTCATCGACACGGATAAACATGAAATCCAGTTCCGTCGAAAAAAAAGCACAGTTCTCAGCTTCGGCTGTCGAAAGGGCAGCTATGGTTTACTTGATTATTTTACAACCAATCGGATACCCATTGGCAGTAATGATCTTTGCATTCCTCTACACTCGATCGTCCTTGGTCCCGTCCCAATATGAATCAGTTAAAGAGTTAATACTATGTGCACTTGTCTTTCTAGTGTAGCTATTACCCAAATTGACTGTTCCGGAAAGATAGCGCATAATTCGTCTAAATTCTGTTCAGGTGTCGATGTGTAGGTGCATGAACACTTCGATCCAAAGCACATACTGCGAAGTAAATTTACGATTGAGTAATAACTGGAAGGTACATCAGCTAATGCACTTGTCTTTTTAGAGTGTGTGAGGCCTGGATTATAGTTATTCTCCTGGAAGCAAAGGGCGTAAATAAGCATCGGATGTCATTGGCGAGAATAATCCATTACAATTGTTCAAATTTTATGTTTGGAGTAAATCGGTAATTTACGGATTTTTCGTGACGCCAATTCCATCGTGGTTTGGCGTATCCTCCAACCAACTAAAGTCTGGTGGTCTCCGAGTAAGTTTATTTCTAACCGTGAGGACAAATTTTTTTCAGGTTTTCGAGTATCCGAGCTTTATTAGTGGCATATATCATTTCAGCAACAACAATAATGGTTATTATGAACCGCGCTCCACATTTCTTGAAAACAACTCAATGATGTAATACAGCTTGACGGAACCCACAGTTTTGTAAACAGCTTAGTAAACGACTTCCCCAGATCCGACTGGCTTCATCAATCCCGTACATGAACTTCTGCTCTTTACATATTATACGGGGTTCTTCTTTAATACTATGACACTCTGTAGGTTTCTCAATACATACGTCACAGTATATGTCTCCATGGAGGTATGCACTTTCCAAATCCCCTTCTCAGATTATAAATCTGTCAAGGGCTGCTAGAGCGGGGAGTATTCTCATAGATTTATGAGATGCCACAGGCCCGTATGTACTAGATGGAGCGTACTATATATTGTCTTATTGATAGTCGCCCCGGACTCAACAGCGTTATTTTTGCACAATCTTTTCTCCATTGCGATCAATGTGCTTGATACGGAACAACCATATGATGGGGAGCACGTTCATATTTTCGGTACGGTTCAGGTCTGTCCTACTTTTACGAGATCAAATGGTATCGTATTCCGTGTAGACTGCTACACGCCAATCGGGTGACAGAATAGGCTCTTGAAAGGACTTTGTCGAACAAGGATCCGAAAGTTTAATCGCGACTGAACCAAGGCCAGTGTCCACAAACTCTGAGCTATAGACTTGCATGAAAGGCTCGTCTGGAAAATCTCCAACGTTGTGCATCACGCCCTACGTAGAACACGGTGTTCTCAAGCACACTTTGACTAGAACGGCCATCCAAAAAAGACCCTACAGACGGTAGTTGATTCCGTCAGCATATGCGAAAATAGGAAAGTCTCACAATACGTATGCGATTACTAATGGGATCGAAAACTCGACAAAGCCTTTCATTGTTTTCCATTCCTACAAAATACGAATTAATTCTCTGTGCGTAAATTTTCAGTTTTGGGGCAGTTGTCAGTTTGTCGTCGAATTCAAACGCACTTTCACTACACGGAGGAAGAAGATTGAATGATATGATTGTATTTTTATTCCAAACTAGAATCAGAATATTTCAATTGATTATTTAAGACGGAAGATTGTTTCGAAGCCAGTTTCTATAGTTTATGGCTTCTGCGCAAAGTTATTTATATGGGAGAGTTCTATAAGGATAACCTGCGCGCTCATAAACCAAATTCTTGTATGAACCTTTCAGCAACACCATCACTTTCTGGAGTGTAAATTGGCTTGAACTCCAGTGAAACATCGCCAATGCGGTAAAGAATTCTAATCAGGTCTCCTTTGTGTTCACCAGAACAGTCTAGTAGAATACTCTACACTTTTCAGCCTATGAGCTTCTCCGAAACGGTTATGTACTCTTGAACTTCTCGGAATACTTGGCTTCTTCGGTAGAGAAGAACACATCAGACTTTTCTGTGTAGTCTTCCCCAACTCCTGTATCATAGCATCTACCTCGAACATATTTTTGCTTGATTGTCAATAAAGGCGTAGAATTGAACATGGCGTGTACCTCCAACAGCTGTTTCCTTGATTTACAATCAATGATGTAAAATATATGCTCTAGGAATGGGCTCTCTCTTCGCATTGTTCACTGCGAAATCTGGACAACCAATTCCATAACCGATTCTGGGTAGAAACGAGGAATGCTTTAGATTAATTGCCGAAGCGCCAGAAACCGGTCAGCGCTTGGATGTCAAATGTATTGTGTCATTCCTAGGCATTATCAACTTCGTTCGTCTACTTATATGCCTTGTTTCACTACAAGAGGTACAAGCAGTACAAGCTAATTTGTCTTAAAGCTTGAATAATTACAACTTAGAGAAGGCTTTCCAATATTCACATAATACAGATCATGCTCAAATTAAGACAGGAAAACAACCTCCATATTCCGCCAGCGAAGTAGTAGGGATGTGCTCATTCCGTTATTCGGTGGTAGATTACAAATTAAATTAACTGATTATCTGGAACTCATTGTTCCAATAGATATTATTTCTGTATTGCGTTGTGGGGTTTGATAGGCCTACACCATTATTCCATTGTTTCTTTATTTAAAAATGGACCATTCATCGACCAACGATGACTGATTGCACAGAATCGGAGTGAACGGACTCTTTTTCGACAGTTGTATAGTCAATGAATGACCTTCTCCAGTAGAAGAATTGGTGAGAACCACCAAAATCGATTAGCCCATGTGGGGACTTGAAATCAATTACTGTCGCAATTGTACTTCGAAATATGAAGTGAGCAATGAATCATCTGGACCCTAAAAAGTTGGGATTGTTTCCGTTTTTAAATGAAAACGATTAGAAACATAATGGAGATTAGTAATCGTACCCAATGGACGTTGACCACTATTAGATTGTCGAAACAATGGTTGGTTGTTTTCACCAGGATTGTTTAATCCTATTTGCTACCTAGAGACGTTATAAGGGAAACCGTAAGGATAATTCCCACATTCATTCTGGTATCCACGGCCTCTCACTTGTCCTCTTTCGTTACCTGCACGACGATCAGCACCGCCAGTGAGAACTTGTTTGCAATTTTCCCAATTCCACCACAGCTCCAACAGGTTTGGGCCTTGGAATTGTTTTTATATCCATTCTGTCTGTTACGGATTCCCATAGCTGCAGCTGTGACAGTAGGTGTAATAATCTTTTCCTTCCAGTCTGTATTTTCGTATCTAGATTTTTCGAACTGAACAGAGGATGTTATTTTCTCAAGTCATAATTCCCTCCCTACTGCCACCTTTGCAATTGGTGCAATCGATGAGGAAGTGTTCGTATCAATTTTGGTACTTTTAATCATTTAAAATTAACTTGCTGTATGATACGAACATTCCGATTAAACGGTGTAAGTTTTTCATATCGGAATCCCATTCTTTATCTTTTACGAATTTATATCTTTAAAGCTCTTTTCAGGTGTTGATTATCATCTGCACAATAGACATGCGACAAATACCTTCCAATTAATCCCACAGTTCTTTTACCGAAAATTCTTCATTACCCGTAAGTGTACTTGCGTGTATAAGGGGTATATTGCTTTTAATCGGCTTTAGAAAAGCGATATTTGTTGCTTAGCGTAAAAGTTACTTCATTTCTCAACTAAAGCACAGTCGTAAAGTCTTAAGTACTGGATACCGTCTCGAAACACACGGTCTCCCTATCTGTCATTAAATGTATCAATGCATGTCAGAGCGACGAAACTATTATATGTCAATACTGTAGCAGGAAATAACTCTTACTGTACCTAGCAGACAGCTGCTATACTTCACTCTTCTCAAAACGAACAAAGTGAGTTACGGGCTCGTTTCACAAGCTTCTTGTCTGTTACAGAGTCCAAAAACGTGTGAATCATTTCTGGAATATCCTCGTACATAGCCTGAAATGGCTTCCAAGTGCGTTCTTCATCCCGTAATTCTCTCCATTCAGCTTCTACCTCAAAATTTCCGTCGTTGAAACGCAGATTCGATACATTTCTCACGTTTTTATAATGTAGGTCATTATGGTCAATAGTATCCAAGAGCTCCCTGGTAACATTCAAACTTGAATCCGAGCATAAACGCAAACGGTTTTCATGTAGAAGAGCAGTAGAACGGTTGATAAGACCTTAGAACTCAAATCTCCATTCCAAACCCACACGTGTAATGAGCTGCCGTCCTGCCCATTTGGCACTTAATTTTGAACCTTCCCAAGTATAAACATTTGTCACCAAAACGAAATCTCCAATTAAAAAATTAACCTCTTGGACATGCGTTCTCGCATTGTGTCACCACACAGCATCCGCTCACTGCTTATTACGTCTAACTACCACATCCTCGTACATCTTCTCCAACCTATCGAATACCTTATCACTGTTCAAACGCCTCAATAGTTTCACCTCATCGAATGTCTTGACGGTAATGTCCTTCGGTGGCACGATTAACCGTAGCAGATTGTCTGCCTTCAAACCCATGAACACTGTACTTGGAGCCTTATTTACTAACACTTCCCTCGGGGATTGATTAATGACAGACTGAATTGTCGACAATAAAGTTGCCCATTCGTCCATTTTGAGACGATACTCTGACATCAATTCCCTCGCACAGCGCAGTACCTCACGACATACATTTTCCACCGTCCTATTCGAATGCAGAGTATGAGGAGTTAAAAAGTGATAATGTGCATACAGAGCTTCGTTCATGAGATCTACCAATTTGTTCTTGAACTCAGATCCTTGATCTGAAACCGTTGTCAAAATCACGTCAAATGTGGAAATTGACGAATGATACTGGTCTTGAAAAACTTCTGTAAGCGGGGAAATTTTCAATAAGCACCAGGTAGTAGATTACAGCGACGTGTATGCTAACTAGTAGTTTAGATGTGGATTCTACAGTAGAAATCCTGGGTAATGTAGGAAATGGCAGACAGTAGCGTATGCGATGGACGAGATTGGATACAAGGCCTTTATAGTGACAGTACTGTGGAGAGATGTGAGTCTCTGTCGTTATGCGTTTAGAAAGGTTTACAATGTGACAGGCAAGGAAGTTAAAGGAGAACTATAAAATGGTGCAAAGGAGGACAAGCGAGACGCATAAAAAGGGACAGGAACGAGGTATGGCGAGATCTATGGTGAAGGGTGCGCAAATGTAGCCGTATCAATACGGAACTTGGGATTACTTCAAGGTGCTAGGATATCAATACCCGAGGCGATAACGACAGGTAAACGTTGTTTAATGTAGCAAGTGAAACTAAAGGGATTGAATAGAAAAGGAAAGGGAATGGTTCTGGTGGCATTCTTATGGAGGAATGGGAATTCCAAAATTGAATCCAAGCCACTCATCTTAGTTAGCGGAAGCGTTCGTATTTAGCCAAGAAATATTCACGTGTATATTCGAACCTATGGCTAGATGTCGATCCAGCTGTGTGTTGGTGTCGTGGGTCATTATTTAGTACAGTAGTCATCTGTATTTTAGGATGTAGCACACCTGTAGATAGTTGAATCGTGTGACCGCAGGCCTAACATAGTGTGGGTGGTGTTTTGCGGAATAGGTCAGTGGCTGGGTTAATCAGAAAACCGTCTGATTAAGCATGCCACAGTGTTTGCAGCAGTCAGTTCAAATCAAGGCATTACCGTACGGTACTTAGATTCATTTTCCTTACTAATTGAGGCATAATCCATTCAGTCTAGTCTATCCCCCGTATAAAGATAATCAAATTGTATTTTATCATTTGGTTTATCGGAATGAAAATCCTGACCGAACGGACGCGGTACACGACTACCATTTGTGGTCAGACAACAATGCAAACAAGATTTTCAAAAAGCCAAAATATCCTTTTCCATTGTCGGCCAATACAGAAGTCCGATATAACCTTCAACGTTGTTGATCCAGCTTTACGACCACCAATACTGCAATTTCCGACAATACAAATGCGGATTTGCAATGTGGTGTCTTTAGGAACAATACAAACAGATCCTGATTCCGTAATCGATACCATATCTACGTACTACAGTTTGATGTTTTCACGTTCTTCCTCAGAAATATTATTCTGAGAAATAAAAGTTCATCCAGCCACGGCCATAAAAAATTCTTATCGAGTGATAGAGCAAGAGGAGACTTGGAAAGAGCAGCTAATCGACCTTCGCTGTGAATAGAAACGTCCATATCCTTCCGGTCCATTACCCATCGTGAAAAAAAATCTGCCCAACAATTATCCTCACCACTGACATGAATAAGGGTATATTCAAAATTGGAGAACATTGTCCTGTAACGGGCATTCCCAGTTCTAATGGTTTCCGTACTCATTATTACTTTTTGTCACGAATCGTGACCAATTATTCAAGTTCCTGTCCGGTGCGCCACGTTGTCCGCGAGCGACGAGAAAAGGAAACTGATCTCCATGCCACCTATCTTTTTTGACGATGGTATAACTACTGTACAGGATACAGTAGTTCCCTGTCCACCATGCCCTGTATGATCCACCTATCGCCAACGGGCAGCGCGTAGGACGTACTTAAAGGGGTTTTCCCTAATTTTACCATTTCATTTTAATAAAGGGAAGAAACTTTGAGACCGAAACTACTGCCGAAACTTGCCTCTTGTTCAATAGAATGAATCCTTTTCTGCTACAATGACCATTCTATCTCGCTTGCGAAAGTCGTTGAATAGCACCTTACACGTGCCACTTTTGGTCTGACTCACCTATGTAATGTTGTATCCACTGCTTTACAAGCATGATGAAGATCCAACTTCTACATTCACACATTGTACCTCGCCGACCTCAATCGTGACAATTATTACTCACCACCCCACGAATTCACCGATCGTCACCTCAGAACTTCAACCCCTCCCCTTTTGGTGGAGTGAGAAGCCGATACATGCTACTGAGAAAAGAGGACCTCGAACACCCTTAGTACATTTCTCCTTCCTCCCCTTCTTTTGGAAATGCATTACACTACATCTGGTCTCCCAGCTTAGAATCTCATGTGGCAATAGATCAACACTTTGATAATGAACAAAAATCAACCTATGGGCATTGCAAAGCTCAGATCGAGAATAACACGATCAGTGACTGGCAGCTTGCCCGCGGTTCGCAAATGAATCTCGTGTAGAATCAAAAAGAGGTTCTGTGGACAATCCCGCCCAGTTCTGTGGTCAACTCAATGATGAGGTAGCTATATAATGCATATGCTGTGAACAATCTGTCGAATTGAAACAACTTGTAACGCGCTTGACAAAACGTTTGAAGGGGAACTTACTCATAAGCCCGGATTTGGGGACACATTTATGAACCTCCACAACGAGCTCACGGCTAATCAAGAACTCTTCGCTGAAGAGATACCATCTCCAACCGAGTCTGTCGCCGAAGTCTTGAAATTAGTGCGAGAGGACGTCAAAGCGCTTTTGGAGCTCAGTACATCATTACAAAAAAATTGAATTTTGAGGTGTAAAACAAAAAAGACGAAGAACTTAATACCGTCCTGGGTTAGGAAGATGATGTACATTCGTTCGCTATCAAGAGGCTACCTGGTGGAGAAAGTTTCAGTTAGTTGAGTAACAGTCCTCGTCCTTATTAGCTGGTGAAACAGTATGTCCTTGAGAGGGTTAATGGTCTGTTTTACGACGGTGTTGGCTTTCCTCTCTGACGCCTTTAATCTTCTTCACAGGTTGGATAGCCGAATACACGAAAACGTTTTCTTCTTCAGCGCTAAGTCGCCGCTGTGGTGATGGGGCAGGTGGATTTTGCATTTGCAGATCGCCTTAAAATCTAGCGTCGGGATTGGCCGTCCTAGATGCGCGTTTGGGTGAGTATTTCTGCTTCCTTGTTGTCACTGAATAGCTCATATATCAATTTTTGGTTCCGAAGAATGCTTTGCTGGTTGTATAATGACTACCGTTATTTATTGATTAGATATATTTTCTGAATAGAGATATTTATGTCTAAGTTCAAAAAAGTAATAATAATAATAGTAAATAGGATGACACGTGTGAGAAATATATGGGCACCATTCTAATTAGATAATTCATCAGGATTATTGGAGATCCGAAATGTGTGAGCCTATGAAATTGGGGAAACGCAGTCGTACTGTACTGGATGGTGACGTTCTTTCACATATAGTCTCAGGGTATGGGTTTCAACTGTGTATTGCATATAGTGTCAATCGCTTTGAACACGTGCCACTGTGTACAAGTGTCACTGTCTTCAGTACATTTTATTATTGTAACCATATAATCTTCGCCCCTTTGTATGTTACATGGTCATGGTGTTCGTCGTGTTATCAACCCTGTCTCCTTATGGTACCGCGACTACTTCTTCTGCGCTTCGTTCTCTCACGTCCGCGGATGCTCTTGTTGTTCTCTAATTTTTCTACATGATGTGCTAACACCATCATTTATCCCTTATCGCTTCGATGTACCAGCCGCTTCTCGCGCTGCGTGCCGTCGATATTCTTCTCGTCATCGTCATCCGTTGCGATGATAACATAGTCATTACGATGATATGATTGTCGTCATCCCACAACGTTTAACATCATCATGTCATCATCTTCTCAGAATCATTGAGTCATCTTTCAACGTCCTTAATCACCTTCGACATATAACAATAATAGTATCCCAAATAATCATCATCTTCGTTTCATCATATCAACCTTCATCATAATATCGCCATCCTTTGTCATCCTCAACCTTCAATCATATTATTATTATTACCCTTCATTGTATCATCCTTCAACCTTAATATCATCATCATTTCGTATCAACCTTCAGCTTTGATATCTCCATCCCCGTATCAACCTCCAATCTTAATATCGTTATCCATGTATGAACCTTCAACCTGGTATGAACATCCTTCATAATCATCCTGTCTGCCGCTGCTTTTTGCTTCCTCTTCTCCTCCTTCTGCCAGTCTGTTTCACACGAACTGCTCATCACCGCTATCGAATCATAGATTCGACAGATGCAACTCAACGTCTAATCTTCTGGTGTCCACGGGCTTCAGTGATGAATCGTGATACATAACGCAAAGCAAGAAAGAATGGATCTCACGCGTCACGCTTACACCGGTCAAACGCGTCCCTAGAATCGCTATGCATGTCCAAATACGAGTCTTCATCGTCAGAAGAGGAGGACGAAACGACAATCCTTTGACTCTTTATTATCGACTTGAACGTACCGTTCTGAGACCTTGAGAAGGGCCCTAAGCACTGAGGACTGCCTTCGTTTAAACCATGAAACCCATCTTTTGACTTGTTGATATAGTACCGATATTATTGTTTGTCCAGAACAAGCAAAGTCAAAGACAGTGCATCCACTGGTGCGCTTCGCAGACTCTTCAACAGCCTAGAATTATCCATGAAGGAGCACTGATTTTCTGTAGATGACACCATAATGGTATTCTACTTCCTATCCAGTATTGTAGAAGAATGCGACATATTTAGACTAAGCTGAAGCGCAGGAATACTTGTCGCTTCCAAAGTTCTGTGCGGGGAAGTTTTCGAAACATATTAAATCGACAAGAAACTGAGCTCACTCCGCGGGGGAACCTGTTTGCCAGAAGCCGTCCAATCACTAATAAAGACGTACGCCACGCCCGTGGTTATACGCAAAGCGGTGAATTAATTTCTTCGAACGCGGTAGCTGACTAATGAAACCGAACAAGACATTGCGTCCCGGTTGAAAGACGCAGAATATTGCTGCAGAAATGTTCACAACTAGTTAGATGAGATGACGTTCTTTTTGGATGGATTGGCTTTGAAAACTGGAACCATTGTCTCGCTCTTTCGGGAAATTGAACCCAGCCACGAATTAACATTCGAACCTCTTGTCCAGTACGCCCACGACTAAGTCGACACGTAAAGAGCACGAGTTGGAACTCGGTATTCAGTATTACTCACTCGAGGATCGAGACCAACACTCGAGGTATACTTCACGGAAGAACTTTTTGACCATCAACAGTCGTTCGAACTTAACATGCTCTCCCTTGACGAATTCGTGGACACAAACGACCTGTCATAAACATTTGCGGAGGAAGAAAAAAACCTATACGAAAATACAGTTAGACCAGGATATCAACTTTAGCGGACGTTCAGCAACACCTAATCGCGTGGAGTGGACCTCCAACAGACGCAACGACCATACATCATAACCATTGATTTGTCACCAATCTTACGAACGCAACCACATTTCTCCGAATTGTCAGTTACAATTCTGCGAAATGGAGCAAGTCGTTATCAACTACGAAAAGTTTTCAGCGATACAAAAAACGCGCGTAGCCGATACTGCGCACCGCATGGCTGAACTGGCGTTATCCGCACGCCAGAAGGACGACAACCCTTAGAAAGGATACAAGGTGATCAAAACCAATTAAAATACCCAGGGAAACTGAAACAAGGGCTTGCCGAATCATCTTCTTTCTCAATAAATTAAATCTTTTGTCTTCCACAGACTAATTCTCAAAGTCCCTGCGCCACTCCTGTCTATCCCATTGCTCCATCATCATCATCATTATCATCATTAATGAAAGCTTTCCGTTTTATCCAACACGCCTGGCGGAAAATTACACGCATGGACGAAGAAGGTGCGGTATTCGTACTTTCTCGGCGCAACTATCTAGTCTACGCCAATCTTGGGTTGTCATTACGTTCGATCGAACTGTTCGCTGCAGTCCTTAATACCAGTGCAGGAAGGAGATTTAATGAGCGAGGAAGCTAGTGCCAAAAGAATTTCGTGAAGTCGTAACAATACGACTTTGGTGACTTATTGGCCGGTGACAGCACCTGGTTCAGTAACAATATAAACTACTGGTGTGATACTGTAGTAAGAACTAAACAAAGGATAGAAAGATAAAATCAGAAAAGATTGTTACGTACGACGTTCTTATACGGGAGAAGGACTTTGAAACAGGATGCATAGGCAGAAGACCCTGGCTGGCAGAAGGTTCCTGCAAGATAAAATTATCCACACTTGTACATTCTTGATGAAATGAATCTAGTTGCTGATAGAGGAGCGATTAGTGCGGGTATTGGTTGCGGGAAGGAAGTATCTAAATGCCACTTTGACATATGGTTCCAATGTAATCAAAATATACACGTGTAAAGTTGGCGCAATATGGACCCATCTGCTTATACAGCAGTAACTATTGTCAGTATTTGTTACGGGGAGTAAGGATCTGAATGAAAGTTTGACAACATCCCCGAAATACAGGCCACTTTGAAGGACCGAATGTCTCAAAAAGCCCAGAATACCATACCATGGTTTGCCACTGAGTCTATCAGCAATGTACTTCATTACTAATCGACTCAGTGACAAACCGTGGACAGCATGTTCGAGGAGTATAGTAATAGCGGTGGAGACAGCACGAATTAATCAAGTCGAAGAAATGTACTCACTAGGCCGGCGCTTTGAGGAAGGAGCAAGCAGAGACCTAAAACCGTATCAAAAACCATACGCAGGAAGGAATAAGATACTTGAACCAAGTAAACTCCAGTCTTCATTGATGAGTAGGATAAATGGTTGTTTTGTATGTGGATAGGACCACCGTACCAATTTGAAGCATCTGCGTCAAGAAGACTCAGCAGCTATTCATCAATTGAAGGAAAACAACCCACTGCCCTCATCACTATTGAATACCTCAATTCAATATATAATTCAACATAAATCTCAGATAATGAAGAGGAAGACAATGCGTATGCAATACAGTACGAAAGCGAAAATGTAGAAGAAAGAAATCTAGCATATTGCACCACTCAGCCCAACACGGAGACAGAAGCCAAATTAACTAAATCATCATTTCTGAATGTGTGTAGGAAAGGCAAGCAAAAAAGAATTCGAACGAGGCGATATAATGACGATACAAACCCCATTTAATAAGAGGTCATACCCAATACCAGATCACCACCCACCAGATCGTTATTCACCGAAATACACCAGTCTGAATGAACTCGAAGTAAAGAAAACAACATGTGAGAATAAAGAATTAGGAACCAAAGTACAAACTGATGATAGTGCAAATAAAGATGATGAGGATCATATACTGGCCATATCATCAAACAGACTCACAAAATAAACAGAGCATAATTCAAGAAATCATTTTGAAGAAATAAGAATAGACACATGTTCCAACCGAATTTCGGTCATGTCCAACTTACAATATATCGAATGAAGCAACATATTCAAATTACAATATACGTTGAAACCAATAAAATGTAAAAATGTTAGAGACATTGGCGGAATAAGTAGAGCATCTGGGGAAGCAACAATCCAGATTCCAAGCAAATATCTTGGCATAATTATAGATGATAACTTCCTTATTCTATCAGAACACGCACCAAAATTACTTAATATGAAATATCTGGATTATGACGTGGATGCGGTTATTCGACAGCAAAATTTTACATACGATAACCGACGTCAGAAACTACTCTTAAAAAACTACTTACTCATACTTATGTGGGAACCTGAAGAACAAGTATATATATTGTACACATTCTCAGAAATTCAAGGAATATATTCGACATTTCTACATCCACCAATAAAAGCCACAAGAATCCTCTTGAAAGTAACGAAGCGGAAATCCACAGACAAGAAAACTAATATGACCATCCAGAAGATAGTTGATATTTATAAAAAATGTGCTAGGCGAAGCTCCACCTCTAGTAGATTCAAAATCAGCAATGGAAAAGCCGTTTTATGTTTTAGCCGTGAGATTCAGGTTGACACTATTTGGATCAATATAAAACCAGTAGTTCACATGGTGGATACGGACACGCACTTTACAACTGCTCGGTTTTTGAAGAATAATTCATCATCATAAATTTGGCAAGCCATCAGAAGAATGTATAAATTCACATGTTCCGGACCTCCCGACTTCCTAGCAATATCCCATGGTAGCAAGTATATATCCGAAGAATTCAGGCGATCCCCATAAAGTATGATGTGATTATACGTGAAGAAACAATTGAAAGCCCTGCAGGCATTGTAGTAGTAGAACGCTATCATTCACCATTAAGACGCACGTATTTGACAATCCGAGAAACCATGTAGAAAGACCCGTCGAACAAGGATTGCCTCTCAATGGAAACATTTACTGTGAATATTGTGATATGACCTGAGGGCTTATGCCCTATTTTATTGCAATAAAATAGGGCATAAGCCATAAGGTATACAATAGTATACGGCGCTCTTCCAAGACAGGCTATAAACATTCCGTCAGATATACAGACAGGAAGAGCAGACTCAACTGATAGATACATGATAGAGACTTCAAAGAAACAAGCAAGACTGAGAATAACTTTTGTTTTGAAAAATGGCGGCGACTATGGAGCGGTTTAACAATCGAAAGAACTCCGAAGACTTCCAGCAGGCTCCCTGATTTAGATATATCGTATGGGGAGAAAAATATGGGAACGATCATTCAGGTTTGTGTCTATAGTCGCTAAAACGACAGTCGTACGAACTAAATGATCAAGAAAAATATTTCCTTTCACTTGCGTAAAATCTTACATTACGTCAAACCTAAGTGAACCTGATGGATACCAAAAACCACCATACTAAAACATAAAATGAAGCTTTGGTCACAAAAGCATAATCTAGATGGTTGTATTTCAAAGGAGAAAGAAAAATGGAATTAGAATTACTCACAAATAATGGAAAATTTAAAATAACTGAAAGAGATACGGTACCTAAAGGGATGGGAATTTTTGGCTCCAAATTCATCGATGATGTAAAACAAGTCAAATGAGGGACTCGTAAGAAATGCCGACTTCTTGCACAAAACTATTCCGATCGCGGTGCCACACAAATTTTAACTAAATCACTAATGGTAAGCCACTTTTCACAACGACTGACTCTTTCTCTTGCACCAATATTTGGAACTATTATTGTATTCATCCATGATATGACCCAAGCCTGTGTAAAATCAAAAACTACATTCGAAATACCACTATACATTGAAGCCACACGCTAATTGAACCTACGAAACGAGATGGTACTCAAAGTGATGAAACTCTTATACGGGACCCTGATTCCAGCCTTCATTTGTTCATAACAAACTTTTAGTACCACCTTAATGCGTTGGGAATGATAAGAGGACCAGCCGACCGATGTGTTTTTGAAATACATTTAGAAAATTGTTTAGATGGTATAGTAGCGTTACAAGTTGATGACAGTTTGTCATTCAGTAGCACCAATTTCATGATTGCCGAATAGAACGCCTCAACTGAATTCAAAAGAAAATCCTGTCGATTATTAGAAGATACACCTCTCATATTCAATGCACTCGCTATTATGGAGACCAAGAACGGAAACTTTCAATCCACCCAGACTGACAAGATATCAAAACTCCTTCAACCAAAAACCGATATATAATTCACCATCTTACGTATGTATGCTCAACAAATAGGGGTCTGTACCCGAGCATACATTTTTTGGAAGTTCAAATACTTGCATCAGGAACGGATCCCACGAAAGACGCTGAGATGAAACTATTATCAAAATGAGTAGCATGAATGATGAAAACTAAAGATGTGGAACTTACCTGCTGTCCTTTGAATATAGAGTGTATATGGTTGTTGTTAGTGATGCTACGTTTGGTATCGCCTGGGGATACCGCATTGAATTAAGATATGTCATTTTGTTAGTCGATAAACATGGCACGGAAAATATAATACATGACGCTTCGAATTGATTCAAACGGGTGACGCGTTCGGTATTGGCGGCAGAATTTCATAGACTTGTGTTGGATTTTGATCATGCATTACTCCTCTGCGACTGGACCACAGAAATACTGTGTCAACAGTTGTAAATTGAGACATATTTTGATTGTAAGACCTTGTTCAATGTAGTGGCAAAGGACAGGGTCACCTCTCAGAACAAATTACAGATTGACATATTTGGATTGTAAAAAATTAATGAAAGGGTGAGTTGTTGAGATTAAATTGGGTACGAGGCCATGATAACTCAGTCGACATCTCAACCAAATCCATCCCAAGCTCCAAGATCCCATCTTGGATCTTACTTAGCAGCAACTAATTGGATCTTCACACACTTCTATGGGCCAATTTCTGTAACTTACAATCCTAAACTGCTGGAGTGTTAATCTTTCTGACAATGTTTTGGTACCTAAAAAAATCGAAGAATAAAAAGGGAAAAGCGACAGACAGCGGTACTTGACATGTATAGAAAACATCCACCCATACTGGAAAACGTGCTATCTGCATCAACAGAACTATACACTTAATGAATACTGAACTGATAAAAAAACACATAACCATCTGACACATGTAGAATAGTTCATTGAAGTCAACATAGCTTGTAGAAATGGCTATCAGTCAACATCATTAATACAAGTTTTTAGTCTATTCAATTCGAAGAAGAAGGTGCTTGCGGAAATATAAGCACCTTTTTCAGAAACGGACTTCAAACAGGATATCGCTGGAAGAACGTGCTAGGAGTTAATCAAGCGAAGAGCCAGATATCCTACTGCTCAGCACTCAAGGCCCAACCGCGAACTCAGATTTCGAATTCATACTGAAACTACGAAGTTCTACGACCTTGCTGTCTCTGGAAAAGCACCTACGAAGGTAGGTGAAGAGGAAAAGTCGGATTTGTGTAATAAACACATCAACCTAAGTAGAACAGTATCATTATAATAAATTAAACTAAATAGAAGAGAAAACTCTAACAGTAAATGTAGCAAAATACTGAGTATGACACTTGTAAACATAGTGGAGGATAATAATGGAAAAAGGAGAAAGAGGCGACCAGGACTTTAGGTAAGAAGAAAAAGGTAACAAGGGATAACCATTAATACATAGAATGTGGAGTGGATTTTCGTAATACTCTAGTAACGTTTCGAAATTCTGCAACATAAGAAGAGATGGTGGTATTGAAATGAAAAAATTCGTATTTGAAATTTTTGTATTATTTTGAACAATATGTTTGTAATAATAACATAGTTCACTTAATAAATAGGACAGGTACTAACAGACATTGACGTAGCCATCATCATAGACAGGGAATCAATGCATATGGAACAATCTTCCTCCTAAATCTCACGGAATTTGGAGAAGGTAACATCTGAAATCTACACATACGATGCAGAAAAAGCAGAACAGATTCTGTTACGCTATCTAACGTTCTCCGATACCATGAACATTACAGATTGCATTCTAATCTCATCGAACATAGCGCTAATAATCATGACCCGTAATGCCGCATATACTTCAATTATTTTCTCAATTATTCATTTCTTTTATTGTCCTAATTCGAAAACATTAAACTCCTCCATCCTCACTCTATTACTGTATTTAGCGTCCTCATTCATCTTCTTCATGAAATTGTTTACGGTACACTTACTTTCGGTACAGGCTGTAGCAACATATATAAATCTGTTCAATTTTGACAACCTCCTTCTGCTTATTTTTAATTGTTATAATTACATCATTTGTTCTGGTCCTTTCATTTCCAGTTTCTTTCCTTTGGTCCTCTACAATGCTGTTTTCACGGCTGTTCTTAGCTTTCCAATAAAAATGACTTGATATCGTGCTGTCTATCAACAGATGTTATTTCTAAATCGTTGAGATTCATATCATCCACACTCCTTACATTGTTCGTTCTAGGCGTAGTTCGACTTCCTTCTTCCACATCTGGATATGGAGCGCTCTCCGCTGTCCGTACGAAGTTGTCATAGGTATCATCAAATGACAGTATCGAGATATTTCTGGGATTATCTTCTGACGTTCCTGTCTTTCTTCCCGCTTTTGTCCTCATTCGAATACGTATAACACCGCTTGGTTCTTTTCAAATTATCTGTCTAATATCGCTTTTCACTCTACTTGCAGTGGCGCTCCCTATAGAAACGAATATTCTCATTCTCTCTGTTCCAACCCATCTCCTGGTCAACTTTCCCAAATTTCGGTATAGTAGGTATATATTCTGCTGCATTCACATATTTGAACTTTATTCCACTAGCCTAATTCGTTTCTTTTCCCCACCTCTGTCTACTTTGAAAAATCTCTTGTGCCTTCTTCACAATCTCTTCCTTCTATTCATTTCGTATAGCTTTTATCCAAACAACTTTTTTAAAAGATGCATTCAACAATTTGCAATCTAAAGAAAATTGACACATTTTCATTGGATAGATTCTTTTGACCGATTCAAACCATATCTCTTCCTGCCTGCACTACTTCCCTATTCCATTTCATAAACTTTCTTCCATTTGGACCATGTATTGTGCCTGTACAACCCAAGCATTTGCAGGAATGAGTACTTTCTTCGGTATCCCCTAAGAACCATTGCGTTTTTCTAAAACTTCACCACACTGTGATAGGTCCTTGTTATATCATACCCAAGCTCTTCCCATAACTTTTTGGTTTCATTCTCTTATATCACCTGCTCCCGTCCACCAAATTGTCTTCATCTTCTGTTATCTTATAGTATTTCGAAATGCAGCTATTCTACGGTCCTCTTCCATGACTATCTCCCTATTCCGTTTCACGTTAGTTCTCACAGTCTCATTTCCAATAGAATCGGTTACTTCTTCTCCCACTTCTCCTCCATACGCAACACCGTTTCGGACTATTATTTCTTCTAACGAGTCAACCATGAGTTCATTCTGTAATTATTATTTATGTGCCGTGTTCCTTTCAATAGCATTCTCTTCTAGACAATGTGTTGAAAATAAATCTGTTTCGGCTTTTCCGTGAACATTACGGAACTGTTCGGACTCACATAGATGCTCCCTTCAATCTGTTCACCCCCGAACATCATCTTCTTTCAACAATGACCCCCTATCCAACATCATCCCCAAACCTTGTCATAACTCCCCTCTCGAGCATTTTCTCATTTATGTAACTACCACCTTCAATCTTCCCCGTCTCGGTGTATTTTCCCATCCACCCCAGTTGCTAAAAATATTTCCTAACTTCACACCCGTTCAATTTTCCTGAAAGTCTCATGCATTTTCAAATTCGGGATTCGTTGCACCAACATGGATCATATGTCTGTGTCCATGATTCTCTTTACCAATACTCTACACTCCAAATTCTTCAATACTTCCTTTCCACTGTTCGGATGTGTATTTCTACTAACGTTATCAGCACTCTGAGTGACGTCACCATCAGATTTTTGTTCTCGACATTTCGAGAGCACCTCACCCCATCATAGTTCAGGTAAGGAACGGTATCCTTTAGTTCCGACGTGTCCGATACTCCACACAGTTATCACAATCCCCGTCTCGACATGGATTTAATTCCCCGTTCCAACACCATATACAATTT
>JAULBU010021279.1:0-19197 GCA_032358235.1 Odonthalia washingtoniensis
CAACCAGACTTGAGACCTGAATTGGCCTGGAAATTTCACTGATCACTGCCCGTAACTGTAGTCTTTTTGCATAAATCACGCCATACAAGCGCATTCATCAACCTCCCACGATTAGACTATCTACGCTTATCAATACCATTAAATTATTATCTCTTAACGGACCCCGTATTTTTCCAAATCGTATTGACAGCCGCGCATTGCACGTTCACAACCCTCACAACTCTTTTGGGTATTATTCACTTACGATTTGACTAATTCGTTGAAGTTCCACATAGATTCCAAATCTCCTCCTAATTTTAATGGATTGCAATGCCTAAGCAGCCTCCTTTGTAAATAGGACATGAACACCTGTATTTCGTATCATTTTCTAGTCCTTTCGATTTTCGAAAGGTCATTGCACTACAAAACACAGGTTCGTAGAATATTTGTTCCTGTTCGAACTAGTCGGGGGTACGCCGGCCGGGATTCTGAAGATATGTTTAATTTTGGATTTTTGCGACGTCTACAGTTCCAATCGTTCCACTTCGGGTGAAATATTCAAATTGGATGGTTGGAGACCTCTACGACCAATGTGAGTCCTCTTCCGAAGAAGAGGAATCATCAAATTTAGCCTATTTGAGGCTTCCTGCTATGTTTAATCGCGACATGCTATGTTCCTATGGGCTGTGAGTCCGACGAATTTTCGGAACCGTTCGGTTCATTTTCGGAGGAGGTCTGACTAGCCCACTGTTCACTAGAATCTGGTGGATCCGGATTAGTGTGTGCCGCCATCTGTACCTTTTAGTGATTTTTCTAGAACACTTTGGTGACAATCAAGAACATTTTATTAAATGATTGGTACTCCTCCTACTTCACATCCTTTTACGTCGTGTTTTACTCCATAGTCATTGCGGTATGCTTTTCTGTATCTTCCTTGTTGTTTTATTCCACCGTTTGTCCTTCATGTCGAACGATTACTTAGTAGTCGCGTTACAGGATTAACAGACAGTAAACTTGGTTATTTATTAATATCTGCCTTTTCAATCTTCCTGTTTCACATTTGATATGGTTCCAATTCTGCCTTCTGCTCCATTAATATTCAATTGTTCATTAATTGATAACGAAACTGCTTTCCAATGCTGTAATTTACATTACGTAGTACCTCATATATGTGTAACAGTTTTAAAGTTACATTGTACAATCCCGTCGCAAATCCAATTTTATCATCATAGCTTGGATTTCCAGTAAATTTTGTTGCATAATCGGTTGATAATTTCTCATGTAGTCAACAAGCATAAAAATTTTCTGTGCCCTTTTTAGCTATTGTTTTTCCAGGCCGCTTTGTCCACGTTTCCAACTCTTTTTCTTCAGTCAAACTTGAGTACTTCACGCGAAGACATACGCCACATACTTTATTCATATTTTAGTTGAGCATGCCAATCAACTCTCTTCTGTTTAACACCGGTCATGGACGCATCTGATAGGTTGATGATAGAGTGTACAGCTCCAAGTATGTGAAGATCAGACTATGATGCCTTCTTTCCCTTCGCTTTATTTATCGTTGAATCGTTGATGTTTTTATGCTGTCGTTGAATATTGCGCTTATTGTCGTCGGCATTCATCGTCGGTTACAAAATGTGCAGAAGATAATTTTTCTCAAGTCGGTCCTAAAATTTGACAAAAAAAAATTATTTTTATAGTTTTACAGTTTTACAGTTACAGGTCTCACCGTAGGAGATGCTCTAAAATAATGTATCAGTTTCGTCCGAAATATTCCATCGGCTGCTCTATCCATACACGTGTCACAGTGTCATACTAATGTAATAATCGTTCCGTAACCATTAAATTTCAACATTAACATCTATAAACCAGCAGCGAGTAGGGAAGAGATGACATGTTCGCAGCGCTCCGCGATAATTTCGAGGGAATGCGAGAAGCCGGCGGAGTCGAAAGTAGGGATATCCAAAGATTGTGAAGCCAATGTTCTGTGATTCGCCTGTTGCTGTACGGTAAGAGCGCCGTCGAAATCCGCTAACAGTCTAATCTTACGTTCCCATTTGTACAGGTGTCCGCCGGAGGTATGCGCGGAAGCCTCTGCCATCGCCATGAGCTTGTCACGTACGTTTCTGTCCACGACCACGACCAAGTCGTAGTAGTCCAGGTCCGAGATTTCGAAGCATGCGCATGGTCTTTCCTCTGACAAGTCGATATCGCGCGCGCATGCATCGGACACCAACCGCAACGGCAACAAATCGCCCGGCTTCGAGTATATGCCAGCGCTCAGGATGAGCAACCGTCTCGACACGGCGTACTGTTCCGCCAGTTTCACTAGCGCTTTCTCCGCTACGCACGCGCGGCGGCAGTTGTTACTCAGTAAAAGTACGGACACGAAATGCTTTGATAAATCTAATGATGACGCGACTGACCGACTCTGCTCCCATGATTCCACTAGTGACGACGGACTGTCTGGAATACTCGTACTCTCCGCACTGCATTTAATTGGTATCGCACTCCGCCGTTCTCTACGGATCGTTCTTGTCGCCGTGTTGTTGTGCTGTGATCGCGATAGCGATGGAAGGAATGGCGATGATGGTGGGATGAACGCCATCAGTGAGTAATGTTGTTGACCGGTGGGTTAACAAATAAAACACAACAGATGGTGCAACGGCAATCTGTGTGGAATGGAGTAAAGTGCCAAGAAACAAGAAACCACCAGGTCGGTGTAAAAAGCCACACACTGTATGATGTGCACTTTTTGCTTTTGCCCTATAAATCTCCCACGTGTGTGTACTTTTGTACCTCACACACACCCTGAGCCTTGTTGGTAACAGCGCGTACAGTGGTCCAACCTGAAAACCCTTTTTTTGAAACCTTGTGTATATAACAACCGATCCATCCACAATCTTGTTCCCGCATCTTCCCCATCCAAAACCCCAAAATGTTCAACATCCCTCTCCCATCATTCGTCACATCTTTCTCCGGAGCTCGTGTCACCGCCCGTACCACTAATCCTTTTCCTTCCCTGACAAATCGCGCAACATGCTGCGTATCTCCACCGAAGCCAGGTCCGACAGATCCGGCGGATGATGAGACACACCCGACAGATCCGAAAAACTCGAAAGATGCGGACGGTGCAAAGGATAACAAAATATCGAAACGGGAAATGCGACGTAGGATGATCCAATCGGACACCTTCAACCGGATGGGCTTTAAAGAGACCAGGGACTCCGCGGAGGGGATGATGACCGAAGAATTCACCTCCGACTTGGTGAAGGAGTTGCTGGCATCCGCTAACTCCATCACCCGCGGGAACGTCACGATAAACCTGGCCAAGGCGTACGGGTTTTGCTGGGGAGTTGAGCGCGCCGTCGCGATGGCGTATGAAACGCGTAACCGATACCCCGGGAAGCGCATCTTCATAACGAATGAGATTATCCACAACCCGAGCGTGAACGACCGCATGCGCGACATGGATATATTCTTCGTGCCGCAGGACGAGAATATGGTGAAGGATCTGAGCGGGATCGAGAAGAACGATGTCGTCGTGCTGCCGGCGTTTGGCGCGACGCTGGAAGAGATGTCGTATTTGCATGGGTTGGGATCGATGATCATCGACACGACTTGTCCGTGGGTGTCGAAAGTATGGGGAACTTTAGACCGTCACCAGAAGAAAGATTGTACGTCTGTGATACATGGAAAATGGAGACATGAAGAAACAGTGGCGACGGCGTCATTCGCAGAGACTTACCTCGTCGTGTTGAATTTAGAGCAAGCGAAATACGTGAGTAATTACATATTACATGGTGGAAATAAAGAGGAATTCTTGAGTAAGTTCGAGAATGCAATGAGCAAAGATTTTGACCCGGATAAACACCTAAGCGCGATTGGAATCGCGAACCAGACAACGATGCTGAAAAGTGAAACGACAGAGATCGGAAAGTTATTCGAGCAGACTATGTTGGTGAAGTATGGCGCTTCAGAATTAAGTAATCGGTTCTTGGCTTTCGACACTATCTGCGATGCGACGCAGGAACGGCAGGATGCCATGTTCGAAATGCTCGGCGACGACAAGAAGAAACCAGACATTATGTTGGTTGTCGGTGGCTTCAATTCGAGTAACACGAGTCATCTTCAGGAAATCGCCGAGCACGCCGACGTCACTTCTTACTGGGTTGATCGTCCGGAATGTGTCGGCCCCGGGAACACTATTCGCTACCGCCTTTCCAACGGCACCGAGTTGGTTAAAGACGATTGGTTAAGCAAGGAACATGTGACAATCGGGTTGACGTCAGGCGCTTCGACTCCTGATAAAGTCGTGGAGGATGTGGTTGAGAGAGTATTCATGATTTCTAAATTATCTTCCGAAGAGTCTTAAAATAAGATTATAAAAAAAAGACTTTATTTGAAACGTTTGCCATGTCGGTCATTATGATCAAGAGATTTCATAAGATCTTCAAAAGATTTGCCCCGGTTGTTCGCTCTCCAAGCAGCATTCGAACTCATAGTCAAAGCAGTGAGAATGGTAGCGACCCACACAACACCTATTCCAATGCCGATGGACGACGAAACACGGTATCGACCATACGTTTTACGCGCTGATTGAAACGGCGACGAATGACTTTGTTGGTGAGATGAAGGCTGTCGACGAAAACCATAAAATGAACTGTCTTGGTAACGTCCTTTATATCGATAACGAGGTGCTGGCGATGTTGGTGTGGGTTTGGGTGTTGATGTGGGACGTGTTGTTGATTGCTTCGATTGCACCGATTGAATATGTTCAAATGCTTCTTTTATCTGTTGAAACCTCTGGCGAGAAACGGAGCAACCATTGTTCTGATCAGGATGCCATCTGTATACAAGCACGCCCAAAAAATCCGGTTAGTTCTTAAATGTTGTTCATGTGCAGCAATACATGTTGGATGAGGGAAGCGTACCGAAGAGCTAGCTTACGATAGGCGTCGCGCACATGTTGTGGAGAAGCTTCCTCTTTCTTGACACCGAGAATTTTCCATGCACATCTTCCATTGTACGATGTCGCCGACATTACTAATGTCACACTTTTTGTTTTTGTGTTCTCAACTTTCCTTCAACGCCAGCCCACCTCCACGTCATAAGCTTATCCTGCGAGAAAAAAGAAATTTAGTTTATTTTTTTAATTAAAATTAAAATTAATGAACGTTTTTAAATGTTTTTTTAAAAAAACAAAAACGTGTATGCAATAAGTTTTTGCAAAACGGATCAAAAAATAGATTTTGTATTTTGATCCGTTATTTATGATATTTTTTTATTTTAAATTTTTATATCATACACAAGACAACCAATCATCCAATAACATTCCAATATTTTCAAATTTCAACCGATCCGTTACATTTCAAACCCAATTAACCACGCCTAACATCCCTTCGTCACATTATAAACTCCGAAACTATTCTATTTCCTTGTTCCTTCCCCGTTCGTCTTCACTCTTCTTTCACTCGTTTTCACTTGTAGTGACAATTTTTTATAACTTCTTTACTACGTCGTACTTTTGTATTTGAGTTGTGTTGGACAATGAACTTTGACGATGAGAATATTGTTCCCAATGGACCTACATCAATGCGTTACCATCACGGTACAGCTGCTCGACTACCGACCAATAAGAGTTTACAAAAACGTACTCACCATTCCGCCAAATTATCAACCAAAGCAAACACCACCAATGTATCATTATCATCGCGTCCTAAGCGTCGCGCCTTGCGTGACATTACAAATAAACGGAACACTTCATCGTTAACAACACAGCTCCATAAAACTTCTTCTTCATCATCATCGAAGCCTCTCTCCATCCATATTGACCCACCTCCGTGTACGACCGATACCAATACCAATACTAATATTAAAAGTATAGTCAGTAAATATGTTGAAAGAATTCCCAAAGATAAACATGGAAATATCCTCTCGCCCGAAACTATACCACGCCCATCGTCGTCGCTGCCGTTCGAAGAATCGGCGTTGTTCGATTCAGATGACGATGTACGCACGAATAACAGAGAAAAAAAACATATTGACGAATTTCCACCTTTCAAATTATTCACCTCCCCGATCCGCAAACAAAAACCATTGCCAAACAATTACATCTTCGATGACTTTCAAGAATCGCCGCACACTGCTTCTCCACCCGTCTTTAATGACGATAATTTATTCAACTCTGGTTCAGACAGTCCCGAGCTGCAACTGAAGTTTTACTGATATTTTCCGCCATAATGCCATATATATTATTTCTTCATCATTTATATTTGGGTCTCAATTTTTGTTTGTTTTTTTTGAGGGTTATTATTTTCAAACAATATGTATATATATTTCTTTGTACATTTTATATATTCTGTGTATTCTATACATATATATATATGTTGAAAGAAAGAAAGAAAAAGAAAAAAAATAAAAAAAAACGGTTTTGTTGCACGAAAGAAAAGAAACACAATTTTATTTTGTACTTGTACCTTGAGAATTTAAAAACAATTCATCATGACCGACACTTCCTAATTGCATATCTTCAGAGCCTAAAGAACTTTTGAAGGCGTCTGGTTGACTTGGTTGCGAGCACATGATTCCCACCGGGATATTATTCGTCGTAGGCAGGTTACGTATTAACTGTTGTTGACCTTCGTCATTTTGACTTTGCGTACACGTTTGTTGCGTCAGTCCACTGTTAAATTCACCGTCATTAAAATGTTCTATAGAATTTCCAAGTTCATTTTCAACTTTCACTGGTGACATTTCATTATTTTCAATTTTCATCGTCGTCGTCGTAGTTGTTAATTCACTATTCACATCGGAACGTTGTGGTGGTGGTACGGGTGGAATGGGTGATGTAGGTGTGGATTGTGATTGATTAGGTTGAGAATGACATGGAAATATGTTATTATCTGAACCGAGTGTATCTGGTAGAGGTTCACTTTGACTTTGACTTTCTTTACTACCTGTACAACGCCTAGCACCATCACCATCATCATTATCACCATCATCATTATCATTATCATCATTATCATTATCATTATCATTATCATTATCATTATCATTATCATTATCATTATCATTATCATTATCATTATCATTATCATTATCATTATCATTATCATTATCATTATCATCTACTTGTTCATCAATTGAATCTGAATTATGACGCCTTCTCTTACAACATTTACTTTTGATAGTTTCTGTTGTACCGAGTTGAACGACATTTTTATGTTTTAAAACGTTCAATTCATGTCTCATCGACTCAAGTTTCTCTTCCAATTCACGACACTCCATTTTTTTTTTCTCTAATTGTTCTTTATTCTCTTTACAACATCTCTCTCCACAAATTTTTGCTTCACCGCCTTCACCTATGCCACCGCCTTCACCTTCACCAACAGCAACAACATTCAACTTGGTCAATCGATACGACAGTTCTCGTTTAAATATCTCGGCATAAACTTTGGATGCGTACGCAGACTTGCGATTATTTTGAAGTCGGATTGAATATTTTTGCGCTGGTGATAGTCCACGTCCATCACCTCTCTCATCAGTGATTGCCGTAGGTACAGTTCCAGAATCACGTTTAGTTTTATACTCTTCTCTCGCTTCTGTCGCACGGTTCGCACATTCCTTCTCAGTTTTTGTATTGCCAGCTTCATTCGGTAATCCATGTCGACGACAGTAATCACTCACGAATGCCATAGGGTCTTCATAATCAACTTCATCTGCGTTTCTCTTGTGGTTGGGACGTGGCATTATCACTTTTATGTGTGTCGCGTTGTGATCATAAAGTGTTCATGTACACATTGATTGGCACGATAGTCGACGAAGAAGGGAGGTGGGTGAGGGGGGGGGGGTGGGGGGGGGTCTTAAGAGAGTGAGAGAGTTCAATAAAGAATCATGGTTGAACGGGGTGACCCACGAACAAACGGTTCGCTGCTTGAGGATGTACTGAATTAGTAAATCTATTGAAGGGGGTTCTTTGGTGAGGTTGGATTGGTACACGTGTGTAGTCAATACTGTACACTGTTTCTGTACAGCTTGAAGGTGTGGTTTATCAATGGGCCGTGTGATTTATGTTCTTTTGTCATGGATTACATGCGTGGATTAAATGAAATCGGCGAAAAATATTTAAAAAAACTACACGTGTATTTTCATTCACAAGTTTGATCGATGAGAAAATTAAAACAGTTTTACAAAAAAAAATATCTCATCGCCCCTCCTTCTCCTTCGGTCGCTCCTTTATCAGCTGGATTTCTTCTTCGGGGTGAGGCCGACCCTTTCAGCGAGTTCGCGAGCTTGAACCGGTGCCTTCTCCAACAACTTGGCCGCGTTATCACACGCGATTTGTTGACCAACAGACATTTGCTTGACGACACTATCACTTGCTTTTGCCAACGTATCATCGACTTGTTTCTTATTTTTCTCATATGCCAACGGAACTGAGAATAACCCCAGGATGACCACAAACAACAACGGTAGCACGGAGAATATAATCCCAGCGTAATATAAACAGATGCCTATCAACAAACAAATGGCAGAAACTTTCGGTTTATCACAATACATCACGTCACGTAGTACATCTTGTATTTCATTACCTTCCTGTACGACGATGTCAGCTAGTTGGTACGCGTGATCCCGTTTGAATAGTGGTGTTCCTTCCAAAGGTCTTCTGATATGTTTATCAAACTTCCCACCGAGTCGTCGATTCAATTGTACGCCGATCATCCCAAACACTTGATAAGCGAATATTGTGATACCGGTGACAGAAATAACAGAATCGCCACGTAAAAGAGTCATGTAAAAAAATACCAAAACTGCACTCAAGTAAACAGCAGTTACCTTCGGATCACGCCATAACAGAATAGAGGCAATGACACTTTGGCGTTTGGCCGCGACCGGCAAGTCGACGACAGGTACATGGACAGGTGATGAGGGTGTTGGGGTGGTGGATGGGGATGTGCGACTGGCTAGTACATTGTTCAACTGCGTTTGTGGGGTCGCGAACAAAGAATCATCCATATGAGAGGGGTCGGAGGTGGATGGCAAAGGTGTGGGGGTGTTTATGAAATCCATGGCGTCGAAAGAGGGTGTTTGTTGTTGATCGGGGAATTTGGGGAAGGTCGGTGCTCTGGGTGGAGGGTTAGACATTGGGGTTGGAATGGAAAGATTTTTTGAAAAAAAAATAAAATAAATAAAAGTGGTTTGGGTGTTAGTGCGCGAGTTGGGAGTCGAACGGTGGTTTTGAATGGATTTAGGATTTGAAAATCGGGGCGAAACAAGGTTGTCGAAATAAATAATGTTCCTGTTGCGAAATGTTTTGTGTTTTCTCTTTTTATCAGAATGAAACGTATTTCTTGGAACGCGAGTGAAAACGGTTTCGGTATCAACTGTAAACCAACGACAGTACACGGTACAAGATCTGAATCTCTTTTGAACCGTTATGACTGTAATGCACATTACCTTGTCATTACTTGTCCCTCGCCTTCAACCGTTTTAACCGTTTTACTTTTTTTAATTTACTTTTTTTTATTTCCTAGTTTTCGTAAACAATTTCCCAGCCACACAAACAACCCCACGTGTTATAGCTGCCTGGCCTGTCGACTCTTCTGATAACTCAGCTTGTTAATACCCAATCATATGTCATCAAACGCCTCTTGAAACCCATGCTGTAAGCACCGCCATTCGGACCCCTAGAAAGTTTATCACCGCATGTAAAGCTGGAAGCGGACTATGGACAACAAACAAAACATATGATCGCGAAATTGGGCATAAATGACACGAAAGAGTTCACAACAGCAACTTTATGAAGAATGCGCGGAATACATATATTTGGACAATGCTGAAGAATTAGAGCCCGAGAACTTCGATGAACATTTTAATTTAAATCGTCAAGAAGAACATGAACGAAATCTGGACCAACCTGGAAGAAAACCCAAACGATCTCAATAACACTGAGTTTTCAGAATCAACAGATGAACATATTAGTACATCAATAATTGCACAGGAACATCCATTTTTGTATGAAGGAACTCCTACAAGTGGACTCCTGAACGTGATACAAATGAGCAAACTCAATTGTCTCAGTACAATAATAATAAAAAAACGGCTTTTCGAGTACCTGTTTATCGTGTATGGTTGATTTGGTACTCAGGTTTCTACTAAATGGCTCGCTTAGTCCCTGATTATCTCTGTACCAAATCCCAACTTTCATACAGATGCCGGTACCATTTCCGCACATCAAACTCATTTAGGTACCAAATCAACACCTTCCACCAAACCTCTGTTCTAGATATTAACAATTTTCGAAATCTTGGTACCGAAACTCAATTTTGATATCTGATAATTGTGGATTCTCCCAAGCTTAATATCTGTGATGGCGAAGAATGCTCCGTAATTATTGGAGTACATAGTTGCTGCATCAAAAATTCCCAAAAATTCATGGATTTTATTAGACAAAATAAAGAATTTATCCGATTAATCAGTGAGTATTACCATATTGGGGACGAGGTAATCCGTCGTTCACCATATAAACGAATGTATCTTTACGTATACACTGTAAAAAATAAAGTAAACAACCTCCAAATCAATATCATCTTAATCAACTGATGCATTAAATTGGCATAACATAATTGGTCATATATGCAGAGAAAAGATCATTTCAGAATCAAGGTCGTAGATCGGAATTCCGGAAATCTCTCCAAACGATGTTTATTATATCCAATGCATCTATTGTATGGAATTAGCAAGCAATAATTCTTCAGTTTACTCCACTCTGACCATACAGACATTTTTATTCTCCATGACACATACTCATATCACCTGTTCAATATCTACGGCATCCTAATCCCAAATTAGATACACGGATGTTTACCTGTATGATCACGTTCGACTCTCGTCTGTGTATTTCGAAACTCATCAGTAGTCATTCTTCGAGTCATTGAAGTACTACGGACGGGGCTCTAATTGAAAAAGAAAAAGGAAGGAGAATGTACCGAATCCATCTATAACGTACAGAGGAGAACTCTAGCTCTGAAAGAAGGTCATTACCAGAAAGAACCAGAATAATTCTGGAATACTTTCCCATGCACGCCAGTGAGTCGAACGAATATGCTGAAAGACTAATCAAAATTCTATTTTTGACAGAAAGATTTATTCTCAACGACTAAAATATTTCCCAAAACTTACGGACTAAAGAAATATAACGCTATTTCTTGCTCCAAAATTGACTACCAAGTATCTTCATCGGCTCAAATAATAGCATTAAAGAAGGTTATGGTCGTCGTCCTGATATAAAGTGTCTCTCACTTCGTACAGAAAGGTTTCTTATTCGAGTACCGTCCAACGACTATACAGCAGAAGAAAGTATACCTAGAACGACGAACGGAATATGTTTCGGCATGGAAAGATATTTTAATTTTCTTTGCATATGCATATTATGATCAAGGATACCTTCGTTATATGTCATCCCATCATTCAACCAAATAAGTCACCGTCTCCATTATATACTAATAATTCTTTCAGACGTTTACGAATACAGAGAAGGGGAAAATCGGAGTGAAAAGATCTTAATAGCTGAAGGAAACGTGGAATGTCTTCAATCAAGCTCCTACCAAGCCATGTATCAAGTATTATGGATGCTAAGAAAGAAAGATACATGAGAATCAAGTCAGTTAAAGGAAGCATGTCATGAACTAAAATAAGAATGGTGCAAGAGAGAGAGACTTTCCCGGAGAGATGACTGAGGTGTCGTCCATTATTTAATTCTTTCTCAAAATTCTTGTTGTGTTAATTAAACAAATTGAACAACAAACTACGTCTCACCGTAGAGTTCACTACACCCAGATACTGCAATTAATGCCACGTAGAAAATAATGTAATATCGAAATTAATGTAAATGACATTAATAGCCGTACAAGTTATGACCCCGTTTCCGAAATTAATGTCACTTTACATGTGAAGTGACATATTTTTAGAGATATTTTTAAATATAAAATAATATTATATATATATTATTTATTTTCTGGCCGCTGCCGGCACAATACATGATGTTAGATACACTTCAAGCGAGTTACTTCCTCTAGAAACACACAACGTATTGTATTCGAAAGTGTATGCAACGTCCTGTATGGTGTCTGGATCTCCCATTGTAGCATTCCTCGTGAGGGGTCTCAGCATTGTGCAGAGAGACGACCGGTTGTCCCTCTTTCTCATCCTTTATCACCTTCAAATGCAGGGGTAATTACTGCAATTTCTGACACGGGTATTATACAACGTGAAGTATATCAATGAAAGAATGTTCTGCCAATTTCCACTCGGGCTTCCATAATAAAGTGGATGAAGAAAGAGGTATCCAAAAATGGAGAAAAGCACATTGCGTCCAAGACTGCGAGAAATTTTCCACAGAACTTTTGAAGCAGTCCCAACGCCACTATTTTGAGAGCAAAAAAACTCTGGACTAATCGCAGGGAATATGAGGACGAAAATGGTGACATCATCACACGAGGGGTCACCTCTTCCATTACGATATTGACTTTTGTAGGACCGAAACGAGATCTCTTGAAGGCAAGGTCTGGCAGAGGTAGACGTAGACAGCCATGGGTGGAAGCACTACATGTTGATATACGTGATGAGTTTTATCGTTTGGGTAAACTAGGCGTCAAGTTTTGTATCTCGACACTGAAGATGCTTGATTTTCAAGTAATACGAAACAGTGCAACCAATGCATACAGTCTGAAAATGATTGATCCAAAAACCGACTTACCACTTCATCATAAGATTGACAAGAGGTGGATTCAATAGTTTATGGAGCACTACCATGTTGTTAGCAGGGAAAGTACGGGCAAGCACCGTATGAGTCCTCAAAAGGAAATGGAAATGGAAATCGATGTGGCAAGGCACGTCGGCTTCATGAGGAAACTTCTACCGGTGGACGGTGTTGATGAGAATAAAATCAGTAATGCCGATGAAACACACTTTTATTATTAATGTGGATAACAGTAGGACCCTCGGGTTTAGTGGTACTGAGGAGGTGAAGTATGCTGATGTAGTTAGTGGTGGTGAAGGTTTTAGGGTGATGGTTAAATTAAGAGGTTGTCGTGATGCTCTAATTGAACCAGCTTTCACGGTGTTCAAAAAAAGGATCGTAATTACACAATTCGTGGGGTCGCAGATGATGTTTCTGGTATCGCCTGCCGTTACGGACTGCAGGGGTGGATTGATACCCGAGTGATGGTACAGTGGCTGTCGGAGCCACGCGTCATCAATGCACTGCCTAACGGACGCCGTCGCATGATATTAGTAGAAAATTGCAGTGGGAACAACAGGACACCGGAGATGGTCTCAGATGCTGAGAAAATCAAATCATCCATTTTTGATTTCCCCCAAATGACACACACTTGATTCAACCATGCGATAGCTTCGTCATTCAAAAAATCAAGCGTGCTTGGACGACAGAGTGGGAAAAGTTCAAAATGGAGATGATAGTGCAAAGAAAACGGAAGGACAATTCGGGCCATCTCATCAATCCGGGAAAGAAATACTTTTTACAGCTCGGGGATGAGGTGAAGAGGGAAGGTAACTGGAAAAGAAATGAAGACTATATCTCATACGCTCGAAAAATGATGATTTTGACTGGAATGACTCCCAATACAAATGGGAAATGGGAAGTAAGTCAATTATCACCACCACTTTAGGGAATTGTGAAAAACACTCTGCTGTTTTGGAGGCTGCAAATAGTGATGCATAATTTGTTAACGCACGGCGTTAATAAATCTTTAATTATTAAAACATTGGACTGATATTATTTTTGTTAGAATATATAATGTCATTGACATTATTTTTGGTGGAATAAATATTCTCACTGACATTAATTTATGAATTCCCTCAATTAATGTCATACCACAATTAATGTAACTTACATCAATATATGTAATGTAGTCCTATTTCTCCAAACTGAAATAATATAAGTGACATTAATTGCAGTATCTGGGTGTAGTGTTAATTCAATCAACTTGTCAATCAACTTGTAAAATCAGAATACGTCCACTCAATAGCATAGCTTACACCGAATTTACTTACAGTACTTACACCACTGAAGACTGCACAGCTCTCAGTGGTTTTCTCCCAAGGCATTAATGAGGATTGCACGGGGTTACGATCCTTATTCTTTTGTGCATAATAATCTTTGCAATTATAATCATCGGGCACACTATCGTCTCTACTTACGACTCCGGCGAGGTCCTTTACTTCCAGTTCGGTATTCAACCGTAGTGACCAAAGATCAAAATTTTCTCCTTCGTTGCCCTTGAATTTGGTAATACCCGTTTCGTCGCGCTCTGTGCCATCCATAATGACAACGTTTCGTCTGGTGCGGTCGATTAGACCCTTGTCAGCGGTCTTTAATGGTTGTTTTCTTCAAAGAAGCGCTGCTACCATAAAATAAAGAGAATGCAGGAGAGAGAGAGAGATGACTGAGATGTCCTCCTTTATTTAATTATTTCTCAATATTCTTGTTGTGTTATTTAAACAAAATATATAACTCCTACGTCTCACGTGGAGTTCACTAGTGTTAATTCAATCAACCTGTCAATCAACTTGTACAATAAATCAATATACGTCCAGTCAGTAGCATAGCTTACACTGTATTTGCGTACAACGCTTACACTGTAAGTAATCTCATTGTTCGCCCCTTCTGCGGCGGACACGTCCCACATTTCTTCATTTCTGCCACGTTGGCGTCAATGACTCCAATACGAACCCGAATCGGCTAGGGAAATTGACTGTGAGTAAGATACATTGATACTGCCAGGGATTAGTTTCCAAGTGTTTTGGTGTAGTACACCAAAAAACTTGAACATTTATCCCATGCAAAAGTTGTATAAATTCCATACCCTTCAATTGGGAATTCAAGGTGAAACAGAACATGGAAAGAATGGTTTCGATTTTGTACAAGGCCATATGTTGCCTGCGTGGAGCCAAACAACTATCGAACCAAGATTTATACCGGAACAAATTATATGCTCCTGTAGCTCGCCACGAATCAATAAGTATGATCCATGCGAAAGTTGGTTCCCAAGATCGCATCTTTACAAGCGCCGACATTTCAAACGAATATCTTAATGGATATTTTGATTAACCCGTCATCATTTATCAACTAAGTAACTGAGCGCAATAAAATACAAACTACATTTCTCTTGTAACTCGTTCCATCTATGTATCTATGGACATCGTTCTGCTTGTGCCGTATCAGGGGAACTTATTCAAAACCGGGTTGCCTCTTGTAGGTATAGGCAATCAACTAAATACGCTCGACTAAATTTTCCTAAAGGAAAGTGCTTTTTCATCTTACTAATCGTGTTAAATGATATTTCTATGGCGTCCAACTGAGGTGTTCTTATCACATATGTTATTGAGCAGCATTCTTCTTCATTTCAAGTGAAACTCCTGGGGGTGCTTGTGCTCATTTATTGGATGGGAGTTACGTAGTACTCCCTCTGGTTTATTCCTCAACCAAAACATTATGTTGAGAATCTAGTTTCTTCTGCAAACCTAGGGCACTGTAAACCTCAGCCCACTTGTGGTGCATTAGTTGTTGGACTCGAATATCTTTTTAGAGACTTTTGTAATATGTTTTTATTTGTGTAGGACCACATGTTTTGGGTGGCTTTTCACAATCTCCACGTGCATTTAGGAAATTGTTTCCCATTGCACTGTACCGATAGCTCCCACTCCGCTAGTTTTTACTGTACGCTCCCCGTTCTGCTGTTCGGTAGCAGGTGGAGCCTACGTGAGGGGTTCTTGCGTGTGCTTCTCTTCAATTATAATATAGGCAAGCGTTCTTCAGACTTGAATTGACCCTAAAGATTGGCTATGACATAATCCTCTAACCATCTTTGGCATTGGCCTTCGTCCATCAACGCAGACGTTAGCTCTCGACTCCGCCTTACAAGCGTTCTCAATCCATTAGCCCAACGTTAGTCATACTGCAGTGGTATTACCGTAGCTCAACCCTACCTCCAACGAAATAGTCATTCGACCATTCTGTATTTCAGCACGTAGTGCGCGATCGCAATCGATCACCCATCGACTCTTGTCGTTAGTTCACCCTCCGACACGACTATTCGTCGGAAAGTCAACTACTACCTACACCTACATTTATTTGTTTTTCTTCCCTTTTGGTGAAGTGCTGTGACATACGAGCTACTCGAAAAGAAGGACTCGAACACCTTTTAGTGTTTCATCCACCCCCGCTGTTGGGAGTGCATTGAACTACATATTCTATCCCAGCCTAGAATCGTCTAGATGGCAATTGAAGACAGATGGAAACCGACAAGACTACGGGCATTCCGAAGCCCGGATTTCGAATAACCCCGTCTGTGACCGACAGCCTACCCGCGGGATCGCTACCGCGTAACATCAAAAAGTGGTTTTGTGGACAACCCCACACCGGTAGGTGGCCAAATCACTCGTGACGCAACCCTACAGCGCATATGTGGTGAGGAATCTGCCTATCTAGAAAAATGAGTAACAGACTTAGAAATATGTCTGGAAGAGGAACTTACCCGCAAGCTTGAATTCTAGGAGGAGTCCAAAAACCCCACGATGAGCTTACGACAATTAATCAATCCTACGCCGAAAAGATACCGTCACGATCATCGTCCGTGGCCGAAGCTGTGAACATTTTACGTTCGGACGTAAACTCAATCTTGGAACACCGTACATCAATACAACCAAACTCAACCATCGAGATGGGACAAAAAGAACAGGACATCTAAATATGGGGCCCAGAAGAAGCACCTCATCGTCCAAAGTTACCGTCGCAAAGGGCATCCGCCGTACATCGTGATATTTCAAGCGGTTCAACCCGAACCACAAATCGTGAGACACGTTCGTACCGCTCTTAGCCATCGTCCGGTACCCACCGTTTGCCTGAATACGGTTCCTCTTCGTCTGAGGAAGACGACGAAACCTCTGGTCAAGATTCGAAACTTATCGAATTGACCGTATCGTTCGTTGAACGTGAGAAACGACCGAGACATCGAGGATTTTCCTCGTTTAAGCCATCAAACCCGCCCTTCTACCAGTTAATTTCATACCGATATTATCGTTTAATAAACAATAATATTCACAACGCTAAACGCCTATTCCAGATATTGGCAAGTTTCAATATGCCTAGCGGACAAGCCAAAAAATGCATTCGTGTGCCATGCAGGGACGTACCAATACAACCGTATGACCTTCGGGCTGACGAACGCACCTGCAACGCTTCAACATTCGTTGGATATGATACTGACCAAATATATATGGCAAACATGTCTCATCTACTTGGACGATGTAATCATCTATTCCAAGAACGTGGCGGACCACATTCAACATGCGGATGAGATTCTAATCTGCCTCTCGAAAACAGAAGTGGCTCTAAAGAAAAATTAATGTAAACTTCTTTAAAACCACCGTGGATTACTTGGGTCACGTTATCAAGCCAGGGGAACTATAAATAGACAGAACAAACACGGCATCTCTCCGGAAGGCAGCACCACTAACTTATAAGACGACACTTCGATCATTCTTAAGATTGTGTAACGTCTACTGCCGTTTCATACCAAGTTTCACGAACATAGTTTCTCCGCTGAATGCGTTGCAGAAGGAGAATAACCCAGACTCATTTAAATTGAATGAGGACAAAAACCAGTCGTTGAAATCATTGATCGAATCTGTTTGCACTCCGCCAATTCTGGAGTTACCTCAACTGTTCCATCGACACCGATGCATCCGCTTACCAAGTTGGATGCGCCTTGTTCCAAACCCGCACTGATGGGGAACGAAATCCAATTGGGTACTGGACCCGTTCGTTAAACCAAGCTGAAAAAGGTTACTTAGCAACAGAACTAGAATGTCTCGCCTTCATTTGGGCCCTTAAAACGTCACGTCCATACCTTCTCTACGAGAAGTGTACTGTATAAACCGACCATGCATCGTTTGGTTAGTTGTTAACAACTACCGACCCATCGGGTCGCCTAATGCGTTGGCGAATTCGTCCCACAGAGTTCTATTTCAACATACAGTATAAAACTGGTAATTCCAACACACAAGCGGACTCATAATCCCAAATTTACACATCGGCGGAAACAATTGAAGATGACTCTGAGGAATTCCCCTCTTTTAACATCAACGAGTAGGCCGGGGAACACATCAACCAGGAAGGCTTATTCTTGTCACTTAACATCGTGTCGGACTCACCATCCATACGCGACACTAACGAAATTACAGAACTCAACGACCCTGAGGACTACAAGGTAGATGCCGTATTCACAACACTTTCGGAACCAACTCCACCGGATCCGCTATTTCAACGAATCTCCACTGTGGAACTGCTCGTAACCCAACAATCTGACGCCTTCTTCATGGGCATACGCCGTCGTTTCAATAAGGGGGTGGTAATGACTTTTGGCTTCAACGACGCCGGATTACTCATAAGAAAATCCGAAATCGGACCCCAAATCGTCATCCCTCACGTCTTAAAAGCGCGTGTACTACACATAAACCATTATGCCATCTTTGCCATGAATCCGGGTGGACAAAAAATATACAAAACAATACGGCGCCATATGTATTGGCCTGCATCAGCAGTCGGCTGTTACGAAATAGTTCGATGCTGCCCGACTTGCGCACGAAATCGCATCAAACCGCGTAAAAACGTAACGGAACTGCAACTATTTGCGGCAGAAGAACCACTAGAATTTGTCACCACCGACGTTCTAGGCGAATTAGTCAAGACACCACGTGGCCACGAATATCTTCCCTAAATCACGGACAGATTTACAAATTTAACAAAAATAGTACCCATGAAGGCGTTATCCGCAGCCGAAGTAGCGAAGCACTTCGTAAATGAATGGGGGTGTTAAATTACGGACCACCCAAGGACCATCCCACTGACAACGGAGGATTCATCTCGGCGAAATTCTTCCAGGATGTATGCCAAATCTTGAACAGTCATAACCTGTTCACAACTACATACTATGCGCAAACAAATGGGAAAGTGGAAAGATTCAACCGGACATCAAGTCCGCGATTAGAAGCTTAGAAGACCATACAAAAGATTGGTACCTGTACACAAGCGGGTTGACATTCCCGTATAATTGTCAACCACACCGTTCAACGGCACTCGCACAGTTCGAACTAGTATTATCACGTCTGCCACAACCACTGGCATTAAGACCG
>JAULBU010021290.1:0-19196 GCA_032358235.1 Odonthalia washingtoniensis
TTGGTAGGGAACCACCAAACCGTACGTCGACCTAAATCGACGTTCGTCTCTAACCTGGACCTTCCAGTATGCGGAGTTCTTGCGTAAATACCGAAATTCATCCTTAACGGAGGGTTTCGTCAATAGTATCGCCTCATTTGAGACCATGAGTTGTCCTTGCCAGCCTTCCAACATTTCGGCTGTAACCTTATCGATATTTTCTACATAGTCTATTTCGCCTTGGGTGCGATAGAGAAATAATTCTGCACAGATATTATCCGGAAGTGGCGTAAACGTCAAGAAACGGTTCAGACCGGCATGAGCCGCCTTGGAAAAATCAGTACGAAAACCAGACGCGGTTCAGTCGCTCCAGACCCGAAGGTCGTTGTCATAACAACAGAATTGTCTCCGCCACGATTCGGTCTGCATCGCCGTTAACGGGATACCCTCTGGAAGAAAATCGTTATATGCATATCGTGTAATTATCGACCCATCCAGGACGGCTGCCTTATCGAACCACAGGGCCTTCCCGTAAAGTGCTGGATCATCAAACGGCCCGGCATCATCATACGTGATTGGTTCCGGGTACGACTTGTTCGCAACATCCAAGAAGCTGGTCTGTCTCCTCTCCTCCTCTTGAGGTATGTTCGTCTCAACGCTCTGGACGGTGATAGGTTTTACAACCGGCGTAGGCGGATTACGAGTTGTCATTCCACGGGTGAAAACATGGGGCATCCCTGCATCTGGCACATTGTCGGTTAGTACGGTTGAAACCGGTTGATTATTAGCTCCACTCGATGTAGCTGTGTCGGTCGCAGGAGAAGTCTCTTCGTTTGCGGAAGGCACACTCGGCCAATTCGCTGAAAGAAGGTGGACAGACTCTGTTGTCTCTGGTGTTCCAGGCAGAGGAAAATTCTTACCGTCACTCATGACGCGAAGTAGAGAAAATATCACGGATAATTCCGGTCGATAACGGACGCCAAGGTACGAATGGGTGTAAGGGATGAAAAATGGACAAACTGGAATTAATTGTTTCACTGATGACTCTCGCAGAGTGTTCGACTCTTAAAGAGGGAGTCGTGTGGTGCAATTCGTTTTTGGACACGTGAATTTTTTAGTGACTTTTGTCATATTTTTTCTTTTGTGTAGCACCACATTTGTTGGTGCCTTTTCACAATCGCCACGTGAATTTAGTACATTGTTGCCCATTACACTGTATCAGTGGCTCCTTCTCCGCTACCTTGTACAGTACGCTCCCCTCTCATTCGACAGCAGGTGGAGCCTACTTAAGAGGTTTTTTCGTGTGCCTCTCTTGAAATATAATAAATACAAGCGTTTCTCAGACTTCATCTACCCCCTAACTTGCATTCGTCGCGACGAAAAAGCTCCTTCGGCTCTGGCAGAACGTTCGCTGCGCCAGTGTTAGTCAATTCCACCGCTTTACCAGCGTGTACAAAAATCGGCGACCGTTAGTCTCGTCATCCCGGATAACCGCTCCAACCGCCTCCCTCCTCACGGAATAGACATTGGACCATCGACCAACCGTTTCGGTGCGCATCCCCCATCCATCTAACTCACGTCCGTTCACAACCACACCGGCGTCTCACAAACAACTAGACTACTACATGCAAATTATCCGTAGATACACCATTTTCGTCCAATTTAGGAGCAAGTACACGCACACTAGGATTTACTTCAAAAATTCCCTCTAACTCACTAATTTCTGCCTCTAATTTTAAACGGAGATCAATACAATAGTTATGTAAATGAATACAGCAACCAATGACTGCGGTTCGTTTACAAAACTCCATCTCCAGGGGCTTCCAAGGGATACCCCATCTTCTACTTAGTTTTTTGAAGGCACATTTAATATTAATACAAATCGAGCTCTGTTCGAAGTGGAATTTTTCATTGGTCCCCGGTGATATTAAACTTAATTAACAGATGAATGCACTGTCACCTAATATAAAATATGAATAAACCAAGTCTACCCAAGCTATTCTATGTCCCAACTCCGTTCTGGACCAGGCCAACGCATCATGTGTCATCGGTGTGCCAGACATATCTAACCACAAAATTTTCTTTGTGGATCGCAAATTGCCATCAAAATTATTGAAAACATCTCCACCCGCACACAATAGTAGCGATTCGGATTTTCCACCGCCTTACCAGGATTCTTTTTCCATATAAGACAACCGTCAAGTGCTCCAATCACAACACGCAAATCAGCACATCTTGAGTTGTTTTCAAATTCCATTTCAATATTCTGTAGTTGTTCAACGTCTGTAATGTTCATATTTACGGAAAACCGATTATTAATTTCATCAACAACGCGCCAAACGGTTCGGTAGAACCCCGAATTTGCTTTGTATGTCCCATACAATACCACCGACGAGGTTTCGTAACATCATTTCCAAGCGTACTTCTACGCAAACTTCGGGCCCTCACGATCGAATTGCCATTTCGATATCTTCCGTCTCGATCTTCGAACGAATCGCTTCCAAAAGTCTGTTGAATGAATGTGAATCAAGTCGTTTCATCCGACGAAAACGCCGTGGTCCCTCTCGACATACATGAGACAAACAGTCTTTAGAATTGCACTTTCCGGGCCTCGGTTCAGTTGGACCTCTTTTGCTATCTGTAGCATCAACACTCGCGATGGTACTGAGATGCTGACGTTCAATGATGGATGCTAAATATGAGCGTTCATCATCCGATGAGTCTGAACTGGTGTCCATGCTCGGTTGTAATTTTTGATCCACTTTGTGGAAAATGAAAATACAAAACGGAACAATGCAATGGTTCACAAATTTTTACTATTTCGAAAATTTTGGAAACAGTAGAAAACGGCCCTAAATGTAGGATCCACCTGCCGCCCAAGCGGCGGGTGGAGGATCGTACTGTAAATGTCGGACAGCAAGCCAGTGTATACTGTACACTGACATCAAATAACACGTTGCGTAGGGTCAATTACTCGAACGAGGGGAAAACGGCATGACCTAACGTCACACTGATGTCACGTTATCGTGACCGGGTGTGACATTAGTCACGATTCGATAATGCGTACTGTAGGCGCGACGTTTGAGCTCAAAAATGTCTAACACGTGTTACAATGAATTGCACCACATGATGTGGTGCAATTCGTTGTAACACTGTGTTCCACATCTCATTCCGTCTATTATACCTCCTTTACTTTCCATCCTGATATTCGTTCAATCCATGAACCCTGCGGACCTGTCCAGCGGAACGCCCTTCTCTTTCACGCTCTCCAAAAATATTGCAGCCCACTCCCTCAAAAAGTCCGTTTTCAGTTCAGTGACTAGGTTATCGTGCGTAGCATTGAAGTGTTCAGTGGTTTCTCAGAATATTTCACTGAGTTTGAAATTTGTTATTCTAAACGCGCTCTCCGGTTACCTTGAACAGCCTCAAAAATAACTGCAATAATTGCAAATTATTTGATAATGCCCACTTCTCCGTTTGCCAAAACGCTCTAATGATCTTCTTCAACTTCATTTCCGATTCGACGTCAAAAATGTTATATGACATGCACAAATGATAAACCTGTGCGTTCCATTGTCCTTTTTGTCCTATAGTCACTCATCGTCATCCAAATACAACAATATTATTGTTTTCGATACCGCGTCCCCGTCTTCTCACTTGACGTCGTCATCGTCCTCCGTTCACAACTACTACACTTCATCCAACACAATGTAATTCCAACCCTACTCCTTCAGCTATATGGACTGTCACTGCACATCAAGCATCCCCACATCATTATCAGTATCGTCTTCTTCAACAACTGCATCATCACCTTTGACTCCAGATTTTTTAAAACCTTGTCATAGTATTAATGCTCTGGTTCTATCTCATCCTATAGTTCCTTGATCATTAAACTTATCAACACTATCCATTACTGAATAACTGCTAAATAGCGATAATAGTACAATCAGCAGTAGAGAAACGACGACAGGAAACGGAGTTAGTTTAGAACTGATTTGATAATGATAATCTTAGTGGTATTCCAGGAACATCACATTGTCTGTCTATATTGTACGGTCGTATGAACAATGCAGTAGGAACAAGCCTTCGAGCAGGAAGACATTTGAATAATTCAGCCACAGTAATAATCGATGTACTTTAAAAAACCAAGAAAATGTACATTGCTTGTAGGTGGTCCTAGGACAGAAAAGACGACAATCTTTCTTGATGTAGCATGCATGTTTCCAACTACGATACATGTAATGATTATAGATTCGTCTGATGAGATTGGAGGTCCTGGTAAAATCTCCATAAATGTATAGGAGACGCTAAAAGAATATCGGTACCAAATTGTAAGACGGGATTAGCGAATTCATTATTTGAAGCCGTTAAGAATCATATTCCTGATAAGGTCCTCCCTGCGAATTGGTTTATCGCAGTGAAGTGCAAAGAGTGGTAACGTCGAAAGAAGGGGGTGAAAATGTAGTTGTAAGTGCCATAGTAACCTAAAAACTATACATCTATTATCCCCTCCATCGGTGTTCTTGTACTCATTGTCTTGTCATTCCCACTCATTCATTGAGATTTATGAAACGGTGCGAACTACAAAATATATGATTGCCTCAGATGATTGGGATAAAACGACGACTAACAATGGACTGTAACAGGGATATATGGAGTGATCCTCAGCAACATCTGCGTCTTATACGATGTTAAATGTGTTTGTCTACGTACAGAAGATGACAAGTTACTATTACTTTGTGTTTTCATGTTAATTATTTTATTAAGGGAAACAACTGCAACTATCATCTTCACGACAACTAAAGGACACATCAACCCCCTCATGCAATCCATTGTTAGTAAGAAGCCTTCAACAGTGTTGTCTTCTCTTCCTGTCCCATTCAGACATAACTTTCGCAATATTCCAATCACCGAAATGCGTGTAGCGAAAGACGGTGATGCTGTTTTAGTTCACTACAAAGGATACCTAGATGATGGATCAGTATTCGACACATCTTATGAACGTAAAGAGCCTTTAAATTTCGTAATTGGTGGCGGTGATGTCATACGTGGCTTCGATGATGTAAGTACCCCCATATTTTCCTCACACACAACCATTATTATTAAAAAGGATAAAATAAAAACTCACACAACTTTTTGTATATAGGCAGTCAAGGGATTATCACCAGGAGAATCAAGAAAAACACGCATTGAAGTTGACCGTGCTTATGGAAAAAGGTCTAATGAATTGATATTTTCAGTAGGTCGTAGTGCATTCCCGTCTGGATTACCACTTGAAGTCGGCAGTAGAATTCCATTATCTAATGGAATGTCAGCAATTGTTACGGAAGTCAGTGATGATAATATCACACTTGATGCTAATCACAACCTTGCTGGGAAAACACTCAACTTTGATATGGAGCTTGTGGCATTTGCTGAAGTTATTCTTGCACCTCCTAAAGATGGATTGCAAAGAGCTATATTCGGTCTCGGTTGTTTTTGGGGTAAGTTAATCTCTTCTTTTCTAGTTACTTTTGAAATTTACACTTTCGAAATTTACAATTCTAATTTTTACTGACTGTTCTTATTTATGTGTACAATAGGTGCGGAGTTAGCGTATCAAAGAGTTGAAGGTGTGATATCGACGGCAGTAGGATATAGTCATGGTGAAACCGAGAATCCAACATATAAACAGGTATGTGCAGGATCTACAGGTCATGCAGAGGTAGTAACTGTAGATTTCGATGCATCAAAAGTTTCATACAAACGATTGGTTGATATATTCTGGGAACGCTTGGGGAAATCAGCTCTGACCTTGAATCAAGTTGGTAATGATGTTGGTACCCAGTACCGCAGTGGTATTTATTTCATGAGTGAAGAACAGAAAGAAATTGCGGAAGGGTGTAAGAAAGAAGCTGAAATTCTATTTGGTCGTGAGGTCGTGGTTGAGATTGTTGATGGTTCAGAAGTTCCGGTGTACGTCGCGGAGAGTTATCATCAACAGTATTTGGAGAAAGGTGGTCAGGATGCCAGTAAAGGCGCAACGGATAGTATTCGTTGCTACGGATGATGTACGTTCATTGCTTTTGACTTGGTAATGAAGAAAAAAAAATGAAAAGCAGAATAATAGGACTAATTAAACAAGTATTGTTCTAGTTTCTGTAAATTTGTTTTAGTCCTCGTAGACTGGTGAAATCACCAGACCTGACCACCTGGAAATTATCCAATGTGAATACCCTGCATGTATAATGCGTATTTACTGTTATTCTTTGTCTTTGTCTTCACCTTCGTGAACCAAGTCTCTTATATTCCAGACTCGATCAAGAATTTTTTATTTCTCATCTAAATTCGAAAGAAGAAGTAACACACCATGTTGCCATATTAAAGTTTGCATGTCTATCAATCATCTAATGATGTTAACGAGAATATAGAGGTTATAAAGGATCAAGAAGTAGATTTCATTTGCATAATTTTGACATTCGCTAATACTAGTAAACATGTTGTGAAGAACTGTCTACAAACTTCAGGAGACAAGCCGTTCATTTTTCTTAAAGTATTATCTGGTCTTCTTGCGCCCTTATTATTTATTGATTGAGAGCTTTGAAAAGATACGAACTAAAAGACATATAACTGAATCAGATAATTGGGATCGGAGGACTGCAAAACATGAGACTGTCACGCTGAGAAAAAACTTTTTTATTTTACAATAACTCCAACTATCATCTACACTACAACTAGCTCACCCACCCACCCCCTCACTCCGAATTTCCCCGTCCAGCGATTTTCCTGAACCATGGGTGTGAAAACACCTGTTCGGCTCCAAATCGCTTCGTCACATCTGGTTCCAACAATCCACGAACCAGATGCTTCGCCTGCCTGCTAACTCTCTTTCTCCTCTGAAACGGTGATGGAAACTCGATCGGCTCTTGGAACACGGACGGATCATCACACATCGGATACGGCAACTCACCACATAACATGATGAACAGCAATACCCCAAACGCAAACCAATCAATCTTCGGCCCAACTCTTGGCTTGCGTTTCATACCTTCCGGTCCAAGATAGCCGAATGTGCCACCCCCTGGTCCAGTATAGTAACCATCATCATCCATGGGGACACACACACCGAAGTCTCCAAGTTTCGCCACCTCATCATCACCGTTGCCGACCAACATCACATTCTCCGGTTTCACATCACGATGAATAAAACCACTTTCATGACAGGACCTCAACGCACATGCAATATCAAAAGCAATTCTCTTCGTTCTTTTCTCACCCATTCCTCTCATTCCTCTTTCTTCCGATTTTTCAATTGCTGAAAAGAGATCACCCTTCGCGAGTTCCAAAACGATGTAAGCAAATTCGGAATCGTGAAAGGCGCCCTTAACTGATATTATATTTGGGTGTGCGCTGAGTCTTGATTGAACGCTTACCTCACGTTGCAACTGCGTCCAATCATCATCCAATGCATGAGGTCTGATGTCCATGTGGGATCGATCCAAAAATTTGATAGCGACGGCACAACCGCTTTCGCGGTGTTTCGCACGCATCACAGTTCCAGACTTTCCCACGCCAAGAACATCATCATCGAGTGAAAACGTCATTCCACTTGTCGGCCATCCATCACCAAGCGGACTCAAGTCATCAACATCAATAACTTGTCCGCCACCTCCAAATCTCCATATAGCAAGGTTAGTAAACTTGATTGGAGGCTGGTGTGTTTCAGAGGATTCATCCATCGCCGATCTTTCGAAAATGGATCTCGGACGAGTTACCAACTTTTTTAATAATTCCAAAACGGAATTACGTCGTTCAGCGCAAGCAGGAGACGGAATTCCATTACCATCTGATGGCATACACCCATTATCTTGGAGACTGGAATAGCTCAGGGCCGAGACGAAGTTACCCATGTTACCACCATCGCTGTCGGAGTGTTGCCCAGTACCTTGTTCAGGCACTCCAAGGAACGGCCGAAGCACCGCTCGCAGTAACGGGCGAACAAAGGCCAAGGGGGTTCGTGCCCGTGCCTGATTATTGTTGGTGTTGCGGGGTGTCCAGAAACAGTTTACCCATTGTAGACACCGACGAAGAGAGTGAGCGTTGTTGTGTTCGTTGCTGCCGGGTTGACTCATGTTGTTCGTTGTTTCTATTTCAAAATAAATGTTGCGATTGGTTTAAGTTTAGAGTACAACGATAATCAATTGACAAAAAACGAATTGACAAGATGAAAAAGCAGTTTGGAGTTGTAACAAAAGTAATCCAATTGAGAATGCTTGCTGGAGTAGGCGATTAAATAGACGAAATTGTGGTGGTATGGCTGAATGGAAATGATGATATAGGAGCTTCTTAGTGCATTCAAACCCTTACCCTAACTCTCCGCACACCTCCCCTCCGGAATTTCTTCGAAAGCGCCGTGGTGAAATGATGCATTGTTTTTCTGTATGTTTTCTCTCTCTTCAAGCTCACATCACATTCTTCGATTCGGATGCACTTCCAACAGCAACAGAGAGGAATGGGGGCCGACTGTCAGTTGTGAACTGAAGTCGGTGGTCTTGATCGGAATCCTTGATTCAAAATCCTCGATTTTGAAATCATCTCTAGATTCTATCCTTGAACGTGTCAACACCGACCGTGAGAACTCTTACAGTGCATCTATCAAAACATCTTTGTCCTCTGATTGGATGTATGTTTCTAAATGCTTCCAAATGTTTCTTGATCTTTTTACGTGTAGTTGTGTTGTGCTACCTAAATTTAACAAATATTGACTTGAAGGGTGAATGAAATAATCACTCAAAACTAGGAGAAGTTAATGACACCTGATGATGACGTGCCTGAAGAAGAGTGCCGCATGAACTTGAACCCCAAAATTGATGTAAAAGTGTCTACCGATATATGTCAATCACCATTTGATTCCGCATAAGCCAGCTTTACCTCCTCTTCTCCCTAACACAACATGGTTGAATCCAAAAAAAAACTATAAAAAGTCAGTAAAGAAAAACCAACAAATGTCACTCCCACATTGTGGCAAAAAACTATTTATGTAACAAAAGTTTTTACAAAATTAGTTTTTCACATTTCATGTTTCCAGTTTGTGATGTGAGACGTTGACGTACTGTAACTGTGCTCATGATGTGGAATTTTTTGAGTAGAATCTTTGTTAAGAAAACGTTCTGGAACGTCGCGACCACACGAATATTGTGGTTGAAAAATAATGCAACGATTTCGCGACGTCGTTCTACATTCGAGAAGGAGGAGGATGGCAATGTTGATGATGATAGAGATGTTGGATTGACGGTTGCAGAGAAGGAAAAGTCGTTTTTTTTTTCTCAGAGTAGGATCCATAGGATAGTTTCGGAATCAATGGCGAGCGGTATTTAGGTGGGGTGGGTAATTGTAAAGTTACGACATAAGTAGATGTAAGGGACAGAAATCCAAGATCGTAGCTGAGGTTACAGTTGATGATGGGAGGAGGGTCATGTTTAGGAATGTACGGAATAACAAAAATGCGACACAACAGTTTAAAAAGCAAGGGGAAGTCACTTGCACATTTAAAATTTCTTGTATGAAGAGTTGGACAGAGCTTCCACCAGAAATAAGTAGAATGGATATGCGGTTGTGATTACTAGGGTTCGCAACCAATGGAAAAATTATAGGATGTAGGATGGAGAGTTGAAGAAGAGGAACGAAATTGAAAAAGAGTTGAATGAGAATAATAAGAGGGACATAAAGAGGAGGAAGGACCGATAGACTAGTATGTAGTTGTAGTGCCATCTAGCATGAAGGGTACACAGCGTCACAAGCTGGCGATGAAGTGGTTATGGAGGATGAGGTGGAGTCTTCGATTCAAATCGATTCAAGTTAAGTGCCGAAAACAAAGACAAGGGGGGAGGGTGCCAGTGCTGCAGAAAATAAAAATAATGCCAGAGGTAATCTTGACTAGTTCTTAACCACAGTTTAGTGCGAAATTGACTCGGTTTTAACTACCTGAGTCAGCTTCACTCCATGGGGTTTAGATTCTTCTAGAAAAACCAAGAGAGGATCAGAGTTGAGGCGTTGCGAAACCTCTCAATTATTCATTTCAAGAATATTGGTGGAAATGATGATTGTACTTCAGATGCGATGGTTGTAGGTATATATGCGGAGGGAGGGTGGAAGAAGCCATACGATCTTCGCTAGGGAAGGAATGTCTACTCCGCCATATGTTCTCGACCCATGATGGATGTTTTGAACGGCCGAAATCTCAATATCGCCGTCGATATCATGAATTGTTACTCTTTTAGAAACAATACAGAATCTGGATGTGAAGTGTCTAAAAAGAATCCACATCATTAAAAACGACACGTGTAAAAACATCAAAGAATTTTGTAAAATTCCAAGGCCAGACCAGGCTTACTCCTTTTTTTAAAAATTAACTTGCGTTCTCAGCCATGAATCATGCTTACCGAGGGTCTTTTGTTGCAAATGGAGATTTTGAGACTACACCTATTGTCGTATTGCTTGCATGTGGATTACAATACGTATGTTTGTGAGGCCAGGTCAGTCATTAACACCGAGCTTAATTTATTAAACTAATAATACTAATAATCGTGTCTGTTCAACCCATGCATTCCATGACCATCGTAAAACGTGAGGAAATTGTCCCACATGTATGACATCTTCAGTAATGTTTTTGGGAGACATTCTCTTCCTCCTTACACGTGACGCATCTTGCCACGTTACACGTTCATTTCATTTAACACTTTCATGAATATAAAAGCGTGTTCCTTGATGGAAAGAATCTATGAAAAAGATTCTTTTCCGATCATCGAGTTTGACACTTCACAGTTTTATGAAGGTATTTGTACGCTCGTCTCTTAAGTCACAGAGCAACTAAACCTGTCGACATCGTACCTTTGTCACTAAGTCACGGAACAAGTAGTGTGTCGACTACAGTCGCGTACACGCATTAATCTCTGACTACTACTCATTACTTTACCGCCCTTTTTACTTTTATTGCGCTGAATGGAGGCCTTCTTTTTCCTATAAAGAGAGTTCTCTGAGCGGCTTGACTTGACTCGTCTGGCCTTCACTCTAATATTTTGTATTCTCTTCCCTCTTCGACATGCCTCGTCTCTTTTGAACAACATTATTATCATATCCAACATTATTTCATATTTGAGGTTCATGCATAGATGAATTAGACACATCGTAACCACTATCAATTACTTGTAATCGGTGACGGTGGTATTGATGATAAGTTGTTTAAATTCATGAAGCTAGTAGAATGTGACAGTCGGAAACTAAGCGTGTCATTGTTTCATTATGTGAAGGTGATGATTCTACATGACAGTGGTTATGGAAACTGTGACGCAGTCTGGGTCATTTACTACTCATCTTTATATCATCGTTTCACCGTTTCATCGTTTCATCTTTCTTTTTCTTTATTTATACTATATACTCTTCACTTTTTCTATTCTTTGCATTATTCTTTGCTATCTACTGAAAGGATTTCTAGTTGGTATCGTTGAGAAAAACTTTCGTCCACAGATGCAGAATTTCATAAAAACTTATCTTGTATCACTCAGCTCACTACCTCCACTGATCATACGTTCTTTTAAAGAACAATTTTTCTTTTTAACCCTCTTCCTTCAGTATAATCAGTTATGGGCCCAGGAAATATGTCGACACCATATCGTTTTAAGCAATATGGGATATTCCAATCACGCCATGATACATTTGTAGGAACTGCTATGTATGAAGTATAAATAATTCTGATTATATCAGCTGGTAGTGGTAGAATAGAAGTTGCTGTAACTAACGAAAATGAAAAAATCATGGCTGAAATCACAGACGAAAATGTGAAGTAAGTGATAAGTCAATTTGATAATGAGTCAAACAATCACAATGGCACACATCAGTCTCAGTATAGTATCTATGTTGATAATAGTGCAAATTATTTATCTGATAATAGATATCCCGATAATGAGTTCGTTGTAATTAGTTCAATGGGAAAGTCCGTAAAAGGATGAGCCCGACAAGTTTTGTGAGTATAAAGTTGAGGTGGTACTGCAAATATTGAGGTAATCTCGGTCATTGGGCAACATATGTCAACAATAATTGCTGAGTTAAAGATGGAATCCCAGTCATCAAATCAAATAAATCCGGGAACCACCCAACGCAAAAAATACCTACTACTGCCGAATTTAAACAGCTTAACTCCGAAAATTATGCACCGTACCAAAACCATGATAAAAATATGAAGTATTTCACACTCTGTGAATTATAATGGTGAGTGTAATGGTATCCATGTTGAAGATGGTTCGTACTACATAGACATCGGTATGACATAGCTATGAATCCTCCACCATGTAGATGTTTTATATTTGATTGAACTTTACCTCAAGATAAACAATCGAAATTAATTCGATTGGTGGAAATTTGGTACAGATGATCATGTGAAGCATACACACTTCTTATTTGGCTCAATAAATCTCACTGTATTAGATAGTATCATCAGATAATAGTATTAGCGTACAGATTCGTAATCTGATAGTTGAATGAAATTTTCAATGGGTAATAATCAGTAATATTAATAGAGCTAGCAATAGTCTGCATTATTATGGTAGTAGAATGCTTATTACGCTATTTAAAGAAATAAATAACTCCACAAATATGCTAGATGATGATTTGCACAGATTCATTGATATAATATGGTTTAAAACTATGAAATCGCCTTCTGAAATGTTATCTGAGCCTACTGCGGCTTTAAGAAATATAGTAACTGTTTCAAGACAATGGTCGTCCTCTTTAAAAATAATTATCGATAATGTACACCGAAATTCATATGGTAACTCAATATTTGCTGACATTACAACATTTCTTCAGACGAACAAGATAAGAAATGAAGATTGTAGTACCCCAACCGTAGTTCAACTAGGGAGTAACTGGTGCAAATGAAGGTGGTGGCAGTGCGAATAGAAAATTGAAGGACGAAACCTCGGTGGAATGTAAACACCCGCATGGAGACGAGGTATAGTAAAAAGACTATCTTGTGCATCAAAATTCTAGTGGCACTTTTCGGAGGGCGGATGCATGGGGGAGAAGTGAAGAACAGTGCTAATAGTTGACTTCCCAGATCTTGCGTTAGGATATTTATTAGCTGGGAGAAGGGAAGGCGCGTAGTTTAAGAAATTTTTAATGGAATAAAACCCTCTTTTTCCAGGAAAAAGATACCAGTCTCAGTTGGCGCCCAGTTGGCGGCGACGAGACGGTATTTTTTTCTAAAACTGGTGATACTTCGAGACTTGTGGAACCCATTCCCCAGATATGTAAGTACGACATGTGGTGGAAGAGAAAATAGGACAGGGTACGTGTCGAAATATTGAGAAAAGAGGAGAAAAGGAAGGACAGAAAGAGAGTAGAGAATGAGTGAAAATGGTGCAATTAGTGTGGGTGATTTCTAGTACCTTCCTCCGGCGAGGTGCTATAACGATGTTCAACGATATCCCGACAATGTCACAAAGAGCTGTAATGCGTGTATAGCTCATAGCTTCATCAAAACCACCTCGAACACATAAAGTGTTTTTCGGTTAATCAACAGAGCATGGAACGGTGTTTTAATGGATGATAATTTCTATCTAAATGAAATTAAGATACATTTATTTACATGGATTATTATTCCTGGTTATCGTCAGTCTATGCAGTTCCTGATTCGTCTAGATGCCATGCTGTTGTATGATTTGAGGTAAGGAGGGTATCTCAGTTTGGCCTCCTGATGCGGTTCAAGGCGGCTAGTATTTTTCCAAAACGGATTTTCTACTCGAACAAAGCTATATACAATTTTCCCCTTTCCATCTCGTTGGGACCGTAGAAAAACTCTCGAACCCAAGCATCAGATAATTCGATCTACATTACCACTTTTAGTACACTGTACTGTGCATGGCATGTTTACTGATATGTCACCAATATCGTTCTGTTACTACAAGCATTCCAAATTTGGAATGAACTATATGGATCTCATTCTCTTTCGTTATTCGAGACTGCGAAGGGTTTTGCTAATACGGTCACACATAATGCTCCTCCATATAAAATTCTACAAGAATTTATAATTTCTCGAGACACTCTGATTGCGAAAAGGAAGCTGACTATCATTATGAGAAACTAGGATACTACTTACCCAGTACTACTGTATTAGTAGTACACCCTTGTGATCCTGTTCAAATACATGTTTCAGAAATGGACACGGGAAAATGGGTAAGTGGCTATCTCCTCGTACAGGTAAATAAGTCAACATATATGTTAGTATGGTATCAGAACATGGTTCGAATGGTCAAAAATATTTATAGCAGAAGAAGTCTCTCGTCCTGCAATAACAAATGATGTTTTTTCATAATCAATAATCGAATCTGTGGACAGACTGGAAGCTGCTCTTGACGAGTCAATCAATGATTTATCAGTCCAATCTGCTCCCATCTCAAATGATGAAGATGATGATGACATCTAGTATAATTGCCATACAACAGAATACCCTTCTCATTATATATTCAATCCCTAATATCGTTAATCACATTGAAACATTTTGTCCTCTCTACAATATTTAATCAATACAGAATAAGTTATCCTGGTACAATTTCCTCTGTTAAAAATAACTTTCACTCCTCAGGCTAGTATGATTTAGGCTACATAGAGAATATCAAGCTTCATGAAAAACATGGTTACAACATGTCACTATTTCGATATAATAATTATTCGTTGGCCCACATCTCGTTAGTAATGAACAAGAAGTAATTTTACTCATGCTAGAAACAAGTTTTAATAAGTCCATTATGAATCGTAACACTCACGGATTCCAAAAATTAGTTGATATCAAAGCGTATCATGCTGAAGAGTCTCAATTTTAAAGAAAGTCTCTTTAATTCATTGGAAATTCCTTCTAATTGTAATGTCATCTCAAGTCACACCGTTTATAAAGTGAAGATAAAAGATGAAAATACGCTGAAACTAAAAGCGTGTATTGCCCTGCATATTAATGTGGACAGATTTAAAAAAGACCTCAGTTATTAATGATGCATTTTATCAAGATGTGGCACACAAATAGTGTCGATTACGTCTCCCCGCATCTGTTTTTCCAGAAATGAACTGCGCAGTCCAAAGGGTTGACTTCGGTGCAAAAATGCACTGTACTGAAATTTTTTGATGAAAATGAATTGCCGCATCCACTGTAGCGCAGTTATACACTGCCAATTTTGCAGTGTTTGCCATTTACATTCATTTTCTCAAAAAATTAAGGAAATTGTGCAGTTCAGGCATTCATCTGTCGCAGTTTCAATGAATGTACAGAATATTTTTAATTTTATCGAATATATTTGCAGTGTAAAATCAACAATTATTCTTTACCATGAAATGTGATTGAAATTCAGGACTTAAAAATTTAAGTGTAATTATGTTAACAGTTGGAGCATGTATTTCACCCGTTCTAGGGGTAAACTATCTACCACTCTTTGAACACAATCTGTTGATAATATGATAATGTGTTGATTAAATATGTATATGTGTAGTACCATACCACCCTTTCGTTCATCTAAACCTGATTGTAAGACGAACATCTGAAACGGTACTTCAAGTAAAAATGTTGGAAGTTCCAGCATTTTTAGAACATGATGCACCATTTTCAAAACAGGCTGAAAGTACCTTTTCAGACATTCGTCTTACAAATAGCATTCGTAGTACATGTACTACGAATACCATCTGTAGTACCGTAGTAGGAGTAGAATTTGAAATATATCTTCAAAAAATGCTGGTTGTTACGAAGTGGAAAGGTATAGTTCCGTGAACCATATGAATCTTTGAAAATTATAAACTTTACTTTGTCCCTGTTGTTATCTAAACAGTTTTATTGCCATTTTTAAATCCAGAAGTTTTCCTATAGAAACGGTTAACATAAAAACGGTGGTATGGCCATGGAATTTGTTCCGTAAATGGCGAAATGGCGAAATTTGAGCGCACGACATGTACTGATAATGCTATTGTGTCGAAAGGTACGATGTCAAACCATTCACCTGTTTCAATGATTGGAATATTGTCCTTGTATTGTAAGTATTGCAAAGAATAATCAATAAGATATTCTGCTGTCCATTGAAGGAACATACCATTTAAATGCTTTTCAAGTGAATTGAGTGGTTTAGCACATTCCATGTACTGGACAAATGCATGTTGCCCGACATGCTATGGTCCTGGTGTTTTGAGATGGAATGTTATTAATACTCTTGCAAAGTAGAATTACTCTGTTGAATTTTCTGAACTATTGATTAGAACGAAACTATTTCCTTTCTTTTCGGAAGGTCCAAAATCTGTTGCAGAGAATATTCTCTGTTTCTGCCGATGATGTGGGGGGACAGGTATATAGTTGACGAAATTATCTTCTCTACAGTAATCAAGAAGTGTTGGAGTATAACCACCATGTATGTATCCTGATTTCAAGAATTCCAATTCAATATATGAATACGATGGAAAGTCTTGTGTCTGCGTAATCAAGGTTCGAACTAGAGAAATGAATACTTGGAGGCCATCAGGGGGTAAGCAATTGATAAATGGCTGCAACTGTTTTTCTGTAGACTCTATTATAGTAAATTCGTTAGTAAGAACGCAATGGAACTGTTGCAATGTCAATGAAATGTCGTCCTGTACAAGATTTGGAAGTCGTGTGGGATTTTGTGAAAGAGATTTAGTGGCAGCGACCAGTTCTATATTATGAATATGTCTCAATTTGCCCAAGGTTGGAGCCATGTTATTAACCGTTTCATCCATGCGTGTTGTGAGACGTTTTGAAGTTGACATATAAGACTGATCGATAAACACATTAAAATCTTCATAAGGAGATGCGTCCAAATGCATATATTTCCGAATGTTTGATTATCTTCAACAATATGATCCAGAAGATGAAAATTCAATGTATAGATTCCATGGTCGCAATGGGAGCCAAATGTGGAGATAATAAGTTGTTTCATATTGCGTATTTTTGTGTCGATGTTCTTGATTTCGGTTTTTGACCAGCCATTTCGTTTGTAATCATTTAGTAAAGATAAAATAATATATGAGTAAAGTGTAGTTACCTTTGTCAGAGGTGCTTCGTCCTGGTAACCAGTAATATTATCTATGAAACATGCAACAAAAGGGAACAACATGTCAAGATTTCTGTAGAATTTTCCCTCCAACATCCCCCTTATTGAATTTGTTAAGAATAGACCATTTAAAGTTTGGGATTCCTCTTTTGTGGAAAAGTCTATATGTAACCCTGGAAGAGAGAAATGGTTCCCAACTGCTGCGAGAAGGAGGTTGCATGTTTGTAAAAGTTTTGTTCTAATTGACATAAATTATTTTTGAATACGTTTTAGTTTAGTAGGATTTGTTACCAGTTCGTTACTGGAAATATAAGTCATCATGCTAGTCTTGATTAACTTGTGGATATCCAAATGGAGGTTGTGTAACGGCTCATTTGTGGATGAGGTAAAGAAACCTGGACGAAGTAGTCGTGGGTATTGAAACCTGCTCCCACACATATCCCATGACGCCATTTACGTGTCATTAAGGAATTGTCCAGCCTGTACCAACAGATCTTTTCGTTCAAGTCTAGTAGGCTTCGGTACATTTGCAATATTGAGGAGAGAGGCATAGTTTCTTCTTGCTTCCAAGATTAATGGCATACTTCGAGGAGCACATACCCGAGATATGTTTATATCTGTTAATGTATCCATGCAACTAATACATGGTCGTTTAGGAGTAAGATTATGTCGAACGCCAGACATATCTTTTGATTTTGGTATATCACAGCAATATGAGAAAATTACAGGGAATATATGCCAACTATAAGGTTCACAGTCTCGTACTGGAAATCCTGTATGAGCTGTGTAGAATAATGGTTTTAGAGCCATAATCATAGCTTGATGAAGCAATGTAATGTTTTTATTGCGACTAGTAGAAGAACAAAAAGAAAAATTTAATGGGATATAATATAAAACCTGGATGAGGTCGTCACCATTAAGAGATCAATTCTATTTGATGTCATAGTCATCGTTGTCCTCGGAATCCGTTTTCTGAAAACCCACTGGGAGAAACCCGAGAAAAGTATGACCATGATCAAAAAGTGTGGTGTAGAAAGAATATGAAAAGGTGACTAAAGTGAAGTGTATTAGATATGCGACGAGGGAATTTGTTTTCAACGTTGTAGCAGTCTTATAAGTATATATCTGAATGAAACCCACGAAAGTTTTCCCATCTTTATTGGAATATGACTGATTCTCATTCCAAACCAGGTTTCTGCTACTAGACACTCAATACCCTCTCTCACTGCTTGGTATAGAAGATGCACCGGTTTAGTTTCCATTGATGTTGTTGGACGGAAAGTAACATCAGTATCAGATGCCAATGATATTTGATTGCGGATGACCTGAACAATAGATTTTAGATAAATGAAGGAATGTGCGGTTTATGTTGAGTGCACACATGGAACTTCATGTTTTCTCAAACCATTCTCCTTTAAAGTTGTGCTGGTGTTTTTTTGGCAAGTTGCAGGCACAACTTGAGTTTTGAAATCTTGCCACGGAACACGATGATGTAGAAACTATCGTCAAGGAGCAATAAAAAAACCAAGGGCCATGCTTCATACCAATGAATTCGATGAACGATAGTGTAGTACAATGCATTTCCAGAAAGGAAGGAAGAAAAAAGGCACTAAGGGTGTTTGGAGTCCTCGTTCCACGGTAGCTAGTGTGGGCAGTGCACTCCACCAAAAAGGAGAGGTAGGATGATAATTGAGTAAGTAGGTGGCTGTTGTCCCGGCGTGCGTAATATACCGGTATGGTTGATAGACAACGTAGGTAGATTGGTCAAAAGGTGCGCAAAAACGTGAGTAGCACGATAGTCCAAAGCTTACTCCGTGAGGAGGGATGCGGTTGGAGCGGTTACTGAAGTTGACAAGGCTAACGGTCGCCGGTTCGAGATCACGTTTGTAAGACGGAGGATTCGACTAACGCTGGCGTAGCGGACGTTCTACCAGAGCCAAAGGAGCTTCGTTGGTCGCGAAGAATGCAAGTTAGGGGGTAGGCGAAGTCTGAGAAACACTTGTGTTTAGTATCATTAAGGGAATTCAGGGCGAAGAAACCCCTTAAGTAGACTTCACCGGTCGCCTGATGGCGAAAGGAGGAGCGTACAGTACATCAAGTACAGTAAGGTGCTGTACTGGGTGTACAGCTGTCCGGAAA
>JAULBU010021301.1:0-19196 GCA_032358235.1 Odonthalia washingtoniensis
GAAGCTGTAATTAGAGTTACTAGCGTATACAGTACCGTTTGTCGGACGACTGATGTTTCATCAGTCCCTTCTTACGACTATGCCTGCCCATATGCACAACATAGCTATATGTCACGGCTTGATGTCAAACCCATCCAGTTGACAAGACATGGTAAAGTATCACACCTTGCAAATACTTTCGACTTTTCCAGACATTCATATTTCAATGCGTAGCTCCAATCACACCCATGTAAGTCATTTTTTCCTGGATTCGTTCATGTGAATGGCTCCTTTCACCATATACACGTAGTGTATTCACACTGAGACGCAACTAAATTCCACCACAATATTTTTCACTGACTCCCATACCACTTGGAGTTCCAACGTTCTACAATCACAATCTTAATACACTGTACAATACACACACAACGCTGCCATTGGTTCATTATTCTCAAAACATATCCCTAATCTACTGTATATAGTTCATTATAATGAGCTATTAAGTATGGTTCCATTGCAGCGCAAAAACTTGCTCAATTTCCCGTCAGAGTAACTTTTTGGAAAGGGAAGGGGTGTGGCTATCTATAGCAGAAGTCTGTTTGGAAATTCATTTAACCGTTTTGGAAATATTTTCATTAGAAAAAAGAGGATTTGCATCAAAACGCGAACTGTATTCTTACAAAAATTCAAATAGTTCATTATATTGAACTGTAAAATAAAGTAAAATTTTATCTAAAAATAGGATTTTACGAACGGATAGTTGTGGAGCGTTTGTCAACACATTTTGGGTGATTTTGAAGTAAACAGGTAAACGTTCATACCTGATTGTATCGACGAGTAGGTAGTGAACATTGAAAGGATATTTATTAATGCAAGTAGAGATCCTCTCTTTAAATTTTTAGATTCTAATTCTCTGAACATTGAAATGCTTTTTCTTACTGTAAGTAGATATATTCTCTCTGCATTGTCGTATTAAAATGCTTATTCTTCTTCTAACATTGTACCTCTCCTCTTTCCCAGTCAAAATTAAGAATGGAAACCTGAACAATCTTATCTCCCGTTATAAGAGCAAGTTCTACTTTACCTTGCTTTACCATCAAATGTCGCTCGGACATTTAAAGCTCACAAATCCGGAAAAGTACTTAGTCAATCTCAGCCGCAACAACCACAAGTCCCACAAACAGCCGATGAAATGAAATCCTTCAATCCGTTATTGCAATGGACAACCGCTAACAGTACTGACAAACCCAACTGAGACAATGAAGACAATATTTCGGAAAATCCGACCACATCGGTCGAATAACTCAGAAAGGATCGTGAATCGCTTGATGAAGCATTTCCAGATACATATGCTGGTTTACGTGATATCGTTGCAATTCTTGACTCAGCAGACAGTTCAATTCGTAGAGAAGTATTGAAAAATTTACAGGAATTCTTTTTAGATCTTGATTAATCAATAAACATTCAGGAAATCGTATTAATTCCACTGAAACGGAGGAAGAATTTCCAACTTCTATTTGGGTACTGGGAACAGCCATGGTCCTAAATATTCGTCTCCAACCGTGTACATTCATCTAGTATCAAATCATTCCAATGAAATTCCACGAACACGCAATTGTGAATCAACGTAACCCTAATTTCTTTCTTTCTTTCACTGCAATATTCATCATGCCAATCGTTTATTTTCTACTTCGTCAGGAAAAAGTATATTATGGTTGTCAAGATATATTAAATACGTAAATACGTAAATACGTAAATTATATATTTAATTTTAACCATTATTATGTTGTGCATTTTCGTGTTGAAAATGCAAATGGTGTTACTGATTTGAAATCATCATCTTGTTCACACCACCTGAATAATTAATATCTTCTCAGCAGTTTAAGAAGATAGATAAGAACAGATGCTTCACAAAACCTGCAAAGAAAAGTTTTGTCCCACTCAAAGTTTACAAATATTAAAATTAACAGCGTTTTTATAGCTATATGCTCTGGCTATCAATTCGAAATGGTGTTGATAATTATTTGGGATTATCAGCTTTTTCACACATCGTGGAAAAGAAATATCTACCCACCAGTGTAAGATGATAGGAAAGAACAGATTATTGAAACCAACTGAAAAAATGGTTTACCGCACTCAGAAAAGTATACGAAGATTCAAATTAATTGCATTTTCACACCTGCACCCTATGACTATGTAAATGTATGGTAATCTGAAAATACAAATGCATGGTTTCCTGTCATTAAATTAGGACAATACAATATCAATCATCTGACTCAAATCCATGCTGTACATCAGCATCAACATGATTCACATTGTTTCCATCCTCATCTCTTTGGTCACTATTATCAAGCTGTACTGAAGATGCAGTAACACTTGAGTCATTCGTTGATCTACGCAGACTTATAGTTTGATCTGTATGCCAAGTTTTCGGACAATTTTCAGTGTAACGTTCTGATTGACTAATGCAAAGATGAACACTGCAAATCTCACACATATAAGAACTACAACTACCATTCCTTCCATTTTTAGAACGATCCACAAAGAGCACATCAACAAGGTGGCGGAGATATTGGTGCTACATGAGCACCACAATCTAATCGTAGTCTCTTACCATCATCTTCGTTAAAAAAACTAAACCTTTTCTTCTTTTGTTTTTAACCAAGCACTCTCAATTGGGCAATTTCCGTTTCTTCCAATACAGATGATGAGGCATTGTTGTTTGATGCTAAATTTGTTTGAAGTCGATCAAGTTTTTCTGCGTATGTAAATTATTCCCGACACGTACAGTTTAAGTAATCACCAAATGGCTCAAAGTTTTAAGCTTATTCCGAAACGACGACAACGACCCAAACACGTCGTCCGAATTTGATCTATCGTATATGGTAACAATTCTCCAGCAGCTAAACCTATTCGTCAGCAAAGTTTTCATTTTTTTCGTAACCATCTTCTGATCCAACCGCTTAGTTGCTGTAGGTGCTCTTATAACAGCTCTATAGTATGTGGCACCGTCTGCACCACATTTAAGTTTGGAATCGAAAGCCTGTATTCCCGAACGGAAAATTGGGATCTGGGGCAATGGCCGTGTAAATGAAGGTGATTATTCCTCGCAGCCAAAAAGTCTTTGTTCGTCTCAAACTTCTCATTCTGTTCCTCCTTTGCAAAATCCGGTACAACCGAGTCTGCGTAATGTGCACACCTAACACATTTCATTTTTCAACAATATCCCCAAGTGCATTTTTCGCAATTCCAATAATGTGTCCATCGAATATAATTAAGACGCTGAAAACAATGCCTGTCTCACTGCTACATATGTAGATTCCAATGTTCACTTGAAGAAGCATTGATGAAGGACCTGCAAGAAACGATGACGTAGTACCTCACGTTCGATTTATTCGCCGTCCCATTCTTCAATATCTGGTATCATTGTTTCGTCACAAATAACAGTAGATAAACTGTTATCAGATACTCTTGTTTTAACTTCAACGGTGGCCATTGCAAATTCCCTCCCTTCATCTTCCACAAGGTTAGATGGACTCCATTCTACCTCATCGAATGTTTGAAAATCTTTCAATGATAAAGCATTTGGCGAACATCCAAGCTCGGGCTCATCATTAATTTATATTAGCCCAACAGTAAATATGGCTTGAACATACTGCAATTTTGTAACAGCTGATATGGAGTAGTCCTCGTTATTAGACCAACGTATAATTGATTCAGTACTTTTCGTTTGAAAAATCCAACTGCTTTAGAGTTCCTTAAGCCAAGCTTAAGCAATCTGTACATCAAAATTATATGGCCCAATGCTCAGAACTGCACACATAGTAATATGTTTTGAAAGAAGTTTGGAATACGCCGTTGCTGTTATACGGAATTTACGTAGCTTGAACCAATCCGCACACCTCTGCCCATTTGTAAGATGTCTACATCCAGTTCCTCATTTTTCAATGACTGCAATTATCAATTATTCCATTTCTCCACTTCGAGGTAAAAATAGACAACGGCTGTTGTACTCTCGTTTCGTTGTCATTACCTAGTAATTCATGTTTTGAGCAAGAGAGGTTGCAATATCGAATCGGAAACAAAGCACTTTAGCTAATACACTGGATTCTTGGTCGCGTACAACAACTGTCGGCGTGCAAGACGAAGTATTTGAACCTTCTTACTTTGGTTTTGCCGAAACATATCGAGGTCCCCACCATCCTTCGTCACATATAATGAATTTAAGAACATCCGCTTGGTCTTTTAATTGTTCATCATGATCAGGTACCTTCGAGGTAGTAGTAACAGGCGTAAATAACGGTACAGAATCGCTCCCTGTTGGTTACTGTTTTTAGGAATTATTTCCCTCGTTGTGGTACTTTTTTCTGTGGGCATCACTTCTGCATTTGAAATATTTTCGTGTGTTAACTATTCTTCTTTATCATCACTACACCCAATCAGGTCTTCCCATCCAGGTTTGAGGTGAGATTCCGTCACAAATGGATGTACTCAAAGAAGATGGTCTGGTATGATTAATAGGGAGCTTAAACCCCTACGATAAATTGTTTCAATAATTGATGGACGTCCATATTCCCTTTCTCAAGTTATTAACGTCTCATACGTAATTTTTACCTCTCTCTTCTAGTAAATTGTCCATAAGTGTACTTACAGCATTTATTTGTGTCTCCCCGCTCCTTCTTAACCTTGCATCTAATGTAATTCTAAATATCCCGTCTGCTATAACATCTTCACTATGCCCTTCTCGGTACCCCTTCCGTGCACTTCGCGACTTTACCTGATTGTACTTCGACCTGGTCCCTATCAGATCATCATCAAGTGTTATGAACCGTGAATTCGAAACATAAAGTAGTCTTTTCAGGTAGAAAATGAAGTACGTTCGAACTCAGTCATAAACTGGGTTGCATTCCTCTGTGAATGCCAAAGTATTTTACCACTAATAAGACGATAAAATGGATGAAAAGCACAAATATTCGATGTGAGAAAGTCCACATCTGCACGAGTCGGGGTATTATATTCCAATTTATGAAGTATTGATATAGTTTCACGTATTTAAATATTGGATAGTTGAGACCAATAGAATATGGCAAGTAATCCAAAAAAAATCGGGTACGGTGTACTCCCTGCTGTCAATATCCTTCAAGCGAATTATTTCGTTAATCCATTTCAACTTGCAATTTAACTGTTCCTAGAATAAACACAACCAAGATACCACCAAGACCAGGTTGTAGGATAGCACGTTCTATTTGGAGTTTTAAATTTCCTACAATCTCCCTTACATAAAGTTCTACTCGGCGATCGATTAGGTTTCTGGTAAATATTTCATCCATAATAAACGTTGAAATTTCTACTGGTTCGATGTTCCAATTGGCACACTCATCACTCCACCTGTCAATCCCAGCCTTTCCAGACTTCCTGTGTGTTATTACGTTCCATATTACCGTTACCACGGCCACGGCCTCGTCCACGTCCTCGTCCGTGGCCACGAACCCGTCCGTCTCCCTGCCCACGCGCTCTATCTCTTCCTCGAGCACGATCACTTGACGGGACGTTTTCTCTTGGTGTTGTATTGATGACGTCGGCAGCAATATTTTAATTAGAATAATTATTGGAATCAGCGCTTGATATCGCATGAACTTCGGCTTGGGTGTGGTCTTCAGTAATTTTGGACTCTTCGTGGTTGAGAATAAGAATTCTATGAAGATGATTTTATGTTTAATGAAGTTGGCTGAGGATTCCCTGAACAAAATTCAGATCCAATAATACTGACAATACCCAAATTAATGATTCAACATAAATTTCATATGTATTACTGTAGTTCCTCCATTTTCCTTACAGTGATTCGCATGAGTCAAAGGAAAATTTTAATCAAGAACCTTTACGTACTGTTTACAAATGTATTCTTCTGACTGTTTACAAAATCACATAGTAGCGAAGATTTTCGCGCCGTGCTGTACAGAAAAACATAGAATAATAGTTCATTTTAATGAACTATTCCGAAAATTCCAAAACTGCCCAAACCCTCGAATATTTCATTATAGTGAACTATTAGCCCACACGATTTTCTTATATGGCCTGCTGTCCAAAGTTACATTTTTGTTGCACATAAAATTTAATTGGATGGTATGGAACTGGAAATTGACGAGTAGTGATGATGTAGACAAAGCCGCGAACCGACTGGACAAAATTTCATTCGACGAGACTAGAAGGCTCATTTTATGGCTTCATGGAAGAGTATGGACAGCTGAACATATAAAGAATTAGTACTTCCAGCAGTCCATATTTTTTATTTGTTTCAAAAAAAATATAAAATTTCCAACATTTAATATGAGCTGCTATCCATATGCTCAGAAAGCGAGCATGTACACCCATACCTGGGTCATAAAGAATAAATAAGGACAGGTGGAAGCATTGAATTTCCTGATATGATAATCGGCGTCGTACAGTTGGAGAGGTATCAAATGAGGGTCACTGATTGTTTAAAGAGGAGCGCCTGGGTGACCGCCTAGGTATATAGTTCCTATGAATTGTATATGGAGTCTGTTGTTGAACAATGTTTTTTGATCATCGAAAGAAACTTGATTCGCAGTATTCAATTCAGGTCTATCACCACTGTCAGTACTATGATCCAAATAAAGATGCTGAGATGGCGCAGCACTTATTGCAGTATTTTGAACTTCATTGCTATCAAAGTTGTCACTTATATCATCGTCCGAATTGTCTGTAGAATTCTGCTGGATTTGTGAACGAGAAGCCCGACTCCAAATTGGTTTCATTACTCTTGTTGTCTGACGGGGTGTGAAAACAGGGGGTTGGAATTGTGATAAATATGAAAACATGCTGTTCCACCGGACAAAGTGTTTCGACAAAGTGGAGCATTACAAAATTCATACATGAATTTTGTCTACATGCCTCGCATATTTGTTTTTTCTCTTCTGTAGGATGATTCTGTGAACAAATGATGCAAAATCATTTCTTATTTACTGGTACCAGGTTGTGACGAAGATCGGGTTGAATTCTGATTAAAAGACGTTTACCAGTATCAGCCCTCGCAATTACACCTCTCTACTTTACAAGAGGTTCTCTCTGGAGTCTAGGAGTTTTAATGACCGCTACTGTACCAGGATCCTCGTTTTTTTATCTCCAATAGTACGAATTGGAGGCCTAACAGCTAGATCTAATAAAATAATATGGGACTCCTTCAAAAAACTTTGAAACGATTTTGTTCGCAATACTTTCTTCATGTTATTTGTAGCATCTTCTGCGAATCTGGTATCAGCAGCTACTTCCGATTGAATTTCTGTTAATTTATTCTTATGCTTATATAACTGCCAGATTTTATGCGTGTTTGTCATGAGCATGAGAAAGAATTTCAAAATAAGGGATTGGTGTATATTCATCTTTCATGATGAAGACATAGTTGGGGAGAGCATTAGTCTATAAAGAAGGTCTACATTTTCCATTGATGTATTCCATGTATACGCTACCGCTGGTCGGAACTTCGCGCGATGAGGCCGTCCCAGAAGTGCATCCCCGCCTTTTGTAGATGATACAAATGCCCTCCAAAGTCTAATTTGTTGAATTAGACTATCCCTTTCAATTTCATGGCCGAAATCTTTCACATGTGTCGGAATATTTTCTGAAACAGATGAATAAAAATCATACATCCACTAGATGAGAGGATGGAATGAGTATTCCAGTCTAGAAATATATTCTTGAAGTTCTGCTGTAGCAAAGGTGAAAAATTGACAGTATTCAATTTTTGTCGTAGTACCAACAACGTAAAGCACCCTTTGGCATCTTCATGCCGCAGCATGATGTCTACATTATGCAACATGCTCTGCGGGGACTTTTAGATATGTTATAATTTTATTACCAGGTTTTACACGTTGAAATGTGGGTCCGAGCTGTGGGTCAGTCCAAAGATCTACAATTCCATCTGCTGTCGTCCTACTTAATTTATATTTTAACTCTACTGCACAAACTTTTTTCAATTGTTTTCGAATTTTCTGTGCATTCACTTCTTGACTATTCGATGCATCATTGTTAATCGTAACCAGTTCCTGAAAACATGTTCTAACACATTTCTGTAGTTCTATTGCGGAACTTTCGTCAACAGAAAAGATCCTCGGATCAAAATAATCGACAACTGTGCACATCGCATCGGATGATGTACCAAACCATGGCCAATTAGAATGCACTACTAAGCCAACTGCGCATAATGCAGTCAGTGATATTGTAGCTCCAGACAACCCGTGCAGAAACTTTGGCAACTTTTTTAAGAGAAAGTGCTCATTGTGATGACCAATTGACATAACTCCGTTATCAGATTTTCGTGGTGTCATCATCCATGCACCAAAAACTCGTCCGAATAACCGTTCATTTTTTGACATCAATTCTACTCCTAAGACACAAGAAGAAATAATTCTGTCAACTAAATCTGGTTTATTTCCAGACTTGACTCGGCATCTATCTTGACACATTCCCAATAATCCATTCTTACTGATTTGTAAAAGTTGTTTTCGTAAATGGCCCTGTTCTGTTTCTGAAAGCTCCTTAACCATTCTATTTGAAAGTGTTTGTAGATCAAGAGATATTTCACTCTCAGTTGAATTACTAGACACAGATCTCCATGCAAATAATGGACCCACTGTTGATGTTGAGACCCCTGCACGAAGTAAGAACCAACTTTGACAATCCTGTCTTCTAGTTGAACAAATGAAATTGTGATTTTTTGGTGTGAAAAATACTCAATTAGAACATCACCTCGGATACTAATCAAGTCCTTAACTGGACTTTTTCTTGGTTGGTGCTTTGGAGCGTGTACAATGTGCCAATTCTGAAATGTATGACGCCTATTTGTAGAAATAATCGTTACTCCACATTTTGAATGTTCACCTTCTTTTAGAACAGTCGCATATACATCACGGCCGCAGATGGAATCTTTTGCTCGTAATGCACACTGCGATCTATCAGTACAGAAATATCTACCAAAATCAGACTTCTGGGATGATGCATCTTTTGTTTCTGTTGGAATATATGTTTTTCATGCTCGGTAGGGGCATTTGGGCATAATTTCCATGGACCCCTCTGGTTGAATCGAGGACAATAATTTCTAACCGTGGCCAGTACATTAATGTTTGTGCTGTGATTATACATGCTCAATTTTGACACAGATCATATCACTGGCTCAATATTATATCCACGATGTAATATGATAGTTCCTGGCTTTCAACCGACTCTCAGTTATATCAAGCAGTAGGTTTTTGACACCTTTGCTTGCATTCTCCCCTTTTATCTGTACCCATGCACCTAAAATATACCACAATCGTCTACAGAAACATCCAGTTTTGCACTCAACGTACAGAAACATCCAGTTTTGTACTCAACGCACAATGGACGCCCTTAGCAAGATTAAAATAACTTTCTATCGCATTATTCGGTGCTTGTGACCTGTCTGCTAGATACTCTATTACGATTACTGAATCGTTTCTCGAAAATTTAACAACTCTCTCAACTATGTATTTCTCACATCGAGTAATATGCCTCTTACAGTACGCACATGCCGGACGAACGGAATAAATCCCAGAAAAATTATGAGATTGGTGAATTCTTAAAGATTCGAACATTGAAGAAAACTTTTTTCGACATAATATTTGATGTACATCATAGTAAAACGATGACTTTTTTTCTGAATTATCGTGAACAACTCCTCATGCTTGTCTGTTCTTTGAAATGATCAAACATACTGCGAAAAAACGGTACCAATCAGATGTTGTTGTTTTATGTAAAGATGGGTATGTTCGATTCAGTTGATTAAAAATTCCATCAGGACTTATAAAAAATTAAATAAGATCTCGCAACATTGGTAAAGTGGGGTCGTTTCAGATGGACTTCAACTTTGCTTGAACGTGTTGTGATCCTCGCATAATCTCCTCAACTTGAAATTTCATGTCTGAATCGTGGTTGAAATCAAAGTTCACCGGAATCTCGGAATGCGCATAACTCCATTTCTCAAAGTTTTCGTATTGAGCAATGGTCGGTCTTTTCGTATTTACCTCAAATGCATTTTCATGTGTACAATCCAATAGAAATGCTACAAGACTACCGGGGGGAGGTAATATTTCGTCATCCCCGTCTCTTTCTTTTTCAACATTTGCCATTTCTGTGTCAATGGGTTGCAGTAGACTTTCCATGTTGACATAAATTGAATGTTGAACAGAATGACCGTTGAAAAAAAACGAGGAAGAAGAATTACGGGTAGGATGGCAGAGGGAGGGAAGGAACAGAAAGAAACCTTTCTGAATTCGGACAAGAGATGCCACCGTCGTTATTCATCACCCTCGTGATTCATCTTCATCATCCAGATCATCAATATGGATAAATCATCCATATCTAATTTTCCCTAATTGTACAGTTTGGTTTGTTTTTCAGATAAATGTATGACGGTCTACAGATATTTACTTCAATATGTCCTGCTGGTAATATGACTAATTTCTTGAATCTGCCAAGGCAGCATATGGCTTGCCTGCCATAAAAATGAGGTGTGGGTTAGAAAACTACATTCAGGAATTGGATGAGTTTACAAATTGGGCCAATCAGATTCGATTATTTCATTGCAAGTAGGCGGACAGTTTGTAAATTTGTTGGGGGGGTATAACGACTTCAGGTAGTAGGTTTTTTTGATATGATGAAAAAATGGAAAATGTGGTAAAAATCTGTTTTTCAAGTTTCCTCGATAAGCTGTCTGCCGCTTAGTTATATACCAAGCAGCCGGCAGTGAAAGAAAAGCACTGTAAACTGTAATTTGATACTGAGTCAAAATAATCAAAGAATGCGCTGAATTATCAACTAGCCTCGTAGCTTAGTGGTCGGGAGACCCTAAGGTCGCCGAGTGGTTGCCAGTTCAGTCCCCGGCGGGTGCACTCAGAAACGGGGCCCGTGTCGCGCAGGGTAGAACCGGTATCGCCCTTTATGGCGATGCCGCTTTTGTCACCTGTTGAGGCCCAGCCATATGGCGACTTCTGATTGGGTCACCAACTGTAAGCAACTATAACGAGGGAGGCAACAAGTATCTCGTTACACTCGAACGCCTACAATAATTAGTGTTGGCTCTTATACCGAATTATCGATTATCAAACGAGAAAATCTCGTTTGTGCAAAAAGGAACCTCAATGTCTCTCAATCAGCCTTTAGGAAAGAATTATTAATGGAAATGGCAGATTGTAAGGATCGATTTCACGACCTCCCCGTTCCAGACCGTTCCATCCTGGTAATTTCTCCACTGTTCTACAGTGTCGAACTGTGCAGACGTCTGCCACGTTTGTATAAATGCAGATGCCACTGTTGGCAGGATGCCAACAATGCTTTACTCTTTCATGCTTTATAGTCAGTGAACTCGGCAGAAAAGGAACAACAGTCTTTTCCCGAGAGGCACAACTCGTGAAAAACACAATAACGCGTAGCGTTATTCACCTCACCTTACGAAAGGAAATTTACAACGAAAGTTGCCACAACTTCCATCTCTGTTGACATAGCAAGTTAACAGGACATGGACCGCCGTCACCTAATACCTGTCGCGGGTTGGGTATCTGTAGGAGTAAAGATGTCCATCGCGCGGTTTGTAGTTCGTGTGGAAATCGAGTTGTGGTCTCTACAAAAATATGCTCTCACCTTTCATCCTCTTGTACATGTTGCTCATGTATCATGTACTTTACGCGAGAAAATTGTCGTCAATTTGGCGAGGCTGTTTCGGTTCCTAGGGTAGCCCCCGAGTCACCCTGCGGAAAAACACGTGTACCGTTATAATGTATTTCCTGATGCAGCTCCTTTAAAATCAAATTTTTAAACTGTAACTTAATTCAATCTCTGGGTGCACCCACTGGGTGCATTCAGAAATAAAATTAACTACTACCATAAATTATACAAGTACAAATGGAGCCTATTTACCCGTTTCATCGTTTCAGCACACTGTATGGCAAGCTGTTTACATCATACAGTAATTCATTTTCAAACTCGACCCCCCCTCCTAACCAGGGATGCCCTAAAAGCCAATTTCTTGTGCTGTCCATCGCTCTCATTGGGTACGTGCTATAAAATAAAAACCTTACAAATATTTTCTCATTTTCTCAATTTCTCCATTTCTACTCATTTTATATAATATAAATATTATTTATTTGGGATTTATTTTGCCTATGCAAAAAGAACGGAGCGTCGAATTTCTATCTAACAATCTTATCTGTGTGTGATGTTGATACCATTTATCACTCGTCCTTTGTTGGGGGAATGTTCATTTTTTCTCATTTCCGAATTGTGAAATCGAGAGCAGTTCTTGTCAATCCTAGTCTCTCTTTCTATCGAAATTCGTTGCACTCTCGGACTTCTTTCCGAACGTCGGCCCCTCTTTTTTCTCTTGTTTGTGCTATCGCGTTATAATGTCTACAACTTCACAATTTTTATCGATCCCTTTGCTATTAGCACTTCGGAAACCTGATATGAGTCAAACGATTGAAGTAACCGAATTCAAGAAAAAGAAAAGCAGGACCAGAAAGGAGACCCGAAATATGACGCCTTCATCATCAACTTCTTCATCCATCGACATTGATTTTGAAGCCCTAACCTATTATCCTAGCAGTGATAGTTCGTTCGACCCAAAATACAATGGGCAACAGTCAAAAAGGACAAGGGATGACTTGGAGAATAGTATATCCCATAAACGAATGAATTACAGACTAGGCGTCAAGTTTGGAATTCTACCACTCGAAAGTGAACTTTTGGAAATTGGAACAATAGTAACAGAAAAAGCAGTTTTCATTTTACCAATGTATCCAGTTGCAATTCCATTCAAAAAACGAGTTTGTTTAGAGAAAAGGTAGCTCGCCAGAAAATTTCAAATATCTTTCTTGTTAATTCGTTTTCATCATTTCATTTTTTCTTTCTAGCCTTGACATGTTTTGAACGATGGTAAAGGAAAACGATAAGGGTCCGGGGACCAAGAATTCACAATCTAGAAGATAAAATTCGAAACAATGTTTTCATTATGTTTCGAGTTTTGTCTTCGAGCAAAGAATATTGCATGATGGCGATAGATTTCCTTTCGAAAAGGAATATGACTTTCGAAGTCCTAACGCTTTGATCGAAGATGAAAAGTGTATCCTCTTTCTTTCCCAACCTATCAGACATGTATTAACTGTGTGGGCTACTTTGTATTATGTTGTAAAGTTAAAAAGGGGAAAATATTCATTCATCATCATTGATAAAGCAATATTTTGTCAACTAAATCTCAGTCGAAAACACAATTATGTAAATGTCTTATCCTTTAAGTTACGCATGCCCATTTAAGTCATAGCTGGCACACATGATCAGTTTTCACTTGATATCTTGCGGTAGATGGTTCACAAGGGGAGTTGTGGCTTATTCGACAATAGCATAATCGGTACAGTTCATCCTAGCTGCGTACATCACATTGCGTAAAAGCATAGAAGACTTTTATCAACTGAATTACCGCAGGTGAAAAGTTCGTTCATGTGGGTGGGGTGACAATGTTTGTTTTGATCGTATAACCATATTTCCGTTTCAGTTCTCCGTATGGATTTACAATACCCGGACATTTAATTTTAGAGTAGGATGGATTGGTATAACTCGTGGATATATTCTTTTGAGATAATTTGTCTTCCTCCATTTTGTCAAGAATGAAATTGTTTTTAAGGGCAGAAACCATGTAAGTATGTTGAAATCGTGACTTATAATACCCATAATCATTGTTGGACTCTGGTTTGGGAGGCTGAATTACATTTCTCAATCTTTGTTGTATTCGAATGTTAGATACTGTAATGTTCGTTCAAGAAACGACTGTTGTTTTCGTTGTTTTTGTTTCAAAATGTGTTTGGGGATATTTTCATGCTTTTAAGCTTTTAAAAAAGTATTTGGTATTTGACTGATTAAATACGTGAGGGGATTTTTTGACGCGTAGCTATCAGCTCCTTTACTGCTATCGCTTGAAAATTATTTCTTCTTCGAGTCGAAGCAAAGAAACAAGAAAAGCGGAAGACCAAGGTACTGCTGACAAAGAAAACATGGCATAAGAATCCCTCTGCATCTCTTTCACCTTACATCGATATGGATCTGAAAGACTTGACCAATCGACTGAACAAGCAATTATGATTAGTTCATAATTGCTTGTTCAGTCGATCTAGATAACAATGAAAACCCATCTAAAAGGATGGGTCATCGTGAAAGTAATCCGAAGGAAACTTCATCTTTCATGAATGACAAAAATATGTTCAAAATGTTATCATTTGAATAGCTACTTGTGGTTATTGAAAGAAATTATTGGTTCTACCATTGTATCCAGTTGCGATATCTTCTGACATTTGAAAAAGTGGGCTATTCTAGAGAAGAGATAGCTCGAAGTCATAACTCGATTAGGTCAACTGCATTCTTCGTAATATGTTTTTGATTGCTGAGTGATGGTCAATTCACCAAGTTGATATGGCACCATTTGTACATAATCACACAACGAAATGTATCGATCTTTATCTTCGACCTGTGTACATTACATGATAAAGATGGACTTCTTTCCCTAAAACAAATCTGTTTTTCCAAAGTCTCGACTACTTTGTTGAAGATAAAATACATTCTCCATCTTTCTAGACTTCATGTGGGTGAAAACTGGACGCAGTGGGAGTACATGAATACTGAAGTAACTTCAGTAGTTATTTCACTTCAGTGAAGTAGTAGAAGCAATTTGTAAGGAGTGAGTGGATGTATAAAGTATGGAATGGAATAACTAGTTGAATCAAGAATTGAATCGAGAAAGCACTGTAAAACTAAACTGCAAAAATGTATTAATAATTATTACATGTTATCATCTTTGCATTTTAAAAAAGCACCGTGAAACTAAAAATGCGAAAGTATTATCATAACATTTTTATATTTTTAGAATGAACCTTGAAACTAAAAAAATGCGAAAATATATTATTAATTATAGCAAACTTCTCGTCTTTTGCTTCGTAGTCGATTTTTTTCATTGGTTTTCTCCTTGTAAAAATTCCGCCAGTTGGTTGATCATTTTTCTTTGTATCGATCGGCCGGCGGCGGCTTTTGCAATTGATGTAAAAAATTTAAAATGAGAATGAAACTTCTTACAGTAAATGCTGGAAATTCACACTTACAGTGAAATGAAAATTTCATTGTCTTTTGTCTAATTCAATTAGACTATTTAGAGCATGTTTACTGGTTGATTCTATCAGAATGTGTAATGTCATTACAAAATTTTTGAAACGTGGCCTACACTCATTTGCTCATTTCGGAATGTAATGTTTTTCTATTGTATTCTATTTCTAACTCTGTCGACCAAAATGGGAACATTATTGGATTTCATATTAATTTCGTTGGCAGCATACATCCGTTTTACACTCTTTTCTTTCACGATGTCCGACAGCAAACAACACTACAACATGGACGAAGAGGACGAACTGGACGATCAGAAATCTATGATGCTGACGGATGGTCAGCTACCTGAGGTTCTGTCTTTTCAACAGTGGGGAAGACGATGAAAGTTCAAGACAAAGACAGCGACATCGAAACAAATCCCGTGACTTCAAAGACGCTCAGAACCGATTTGATCGTTTCAACTTTGCGAACGATTCGTATATTCGGAAGGAGATTTTGAGAGATGGTTCCGCATGCCCCGTTCCATTTTCAATCGAATTGAAACAGCTATTTTAGGGAACGGGAATTCACACAGAAAAGAGATGCAAATGGAAAATTGGGAATACACCCACGCACTCGTTTTATTACTGCACTCTGTGTTATGGTAAATAAAACATCTTTCGACCAAGTCGATGAGATATGTGGAATATCCACCTCATCTATTCGAAATACTTCCCTCTCGTTTCTAGACAAAATTAACACTACATTTCGTGAAGAATATCTTCGAGTTCCAAATGACGATGAACGTCGTCGTATTCTGACAATAAATAGTACTCGTGGATTCCCAGGATGCATTGACTTTTGAGGTTGCCAGCATTGAAAATGGAAGAATTGTCCAGTAGCCTGCGCGTTGCTACTACGGACAATTCAAAAGCAAGGAAAAACAAAACGGTGGTACTCGAAACAATAGAAGATGGCGAGTTTTTAATATGGGGGTGTCACTACGGTGGTCCCGAATCAACGAATGACATCAATATTCTGGATTATTCTAAACTGATAGAAAATATTTAAACCGGAACAAAGTTACCAGAATTTTCATACACAGTTAATGGCAGAGTGAGAAATGTATGTTACTAAATTGTAGATAGAATTAATCTACAGTGGAAAATATTTATTGATATGATTTCAGATTCGTTTACAAAGAAAAATTTACATTTTTGGTCTGATAAAGAAGGGCTCAGGTAGGATGTTGAACGTGCATTTGGAGTTATATTGTCTCGTTGGAACACAATTTCAAAATCTTGTATGTTTTCGGATAAGGACGTGATGAGAAAGACGATGGAAACAGAAATTATTTTGCATAACATGATTGTTGAAGCAAGACGGGATGGTTATGAAATCCAAATCCTTAAAGGAGCTGAATAAGCTTTTACTAACGGCATGTTAATTAATGGAGATGGTAGACAAAAGGTATTCAAGTGGGGAACACGTAATACTGAATGACGTAATAGGATAGCCTGCTTCAGATGCTGCATAGGATTTAAAGGGTGATAAAAGGCAAAGAGACATCAGAGATGAAGTAGGTCATTTTTATTCATAATATGATTTGATTCAACATATCTAGGAGCACTGGGTAAAATATATCAATTGAAAGGTCTATCCTGGATTATGTTCTGATTCTGTATCAAACGACTCTCTGTTATTGTCAAGAACACACTTCAAGTGAGCACGTCGCGTCATGCGGAAGATTTTAGATCTTTCACGTTTATCCTCTCCCGTTACGCATTCTTCCAATAAAAATACTTGCAACGCATTTTTTCGGCAAGGAGATCGGTTACAGTTTCATTTTCTATTTCACTTACAGCTGTAGATGGCAGTAGCTGTACATTAGTTACTTGAGGTGAACCGGAAACGATAGAAATAAGAGTGGGTATATGGGACAATGGTTGCAACTATAAATTGAACTTTTTATCTGGAGGAGCTTTGGAAGGTAATTGAGATGATTCTTGGTTGTTTTGTTGTTGAAATGTAGGAGCTGGCGCTTGTGATATCGTATTTGATATAGCGTCGACCAATGCTTCTGAATTATCCAGTGAAGGTTGCAATATTAAAGAATTGTCATCCTTAAATTTTGGGGCAAGAAGGAGTACGTTATAAGCCAAATGAGATGAACAAAGTTCATGGGGAAAGTATTTGGCGTCGTAAGACATACGTTTTCGTTTTTCAAGGTGCTTGGCGATAGAAATTGACAGTATTTGATCGTCGGTCATACCTCCTGTTGGGTTGCACGTCCGAATGAAACGAAGACTTATTCTGAACTTTTGGTAAGTGGCTGCTGCAGAATACATCTTTGCTCTGACCGGTTTAATCGTTCAACCTTTATATTGCTTTGGTGAGGCGGAAGAGGGTGCAAGCCCACAGAAAACACTGAACGTTCCTTTACTGAAGTGCTGAGATGTATGATAAATACCCAGAATAGGAGCTTGGAATGTTGACACCTATGACAGAGCCAGATCAGCTGTCTCCTCCGCAGGCCATGCAACACCTCTCCACATTGAAACGTTGATTTTTTTGTAAAATTCATTTTTTGTTGAAGTGACCACAGAAAAGGTGAATAAGAAGAGATTCGATGATTTAAAGATGTCAAATGAGTTGAGGAACAGAGGATTGTGTTTCCCAAATTCGAAAGTATACGGGTTGCCCGGAACACGATAGCAACATTTTACTGGTTCACGATGTTTCCGGCCGTTTTCTGATAGAGTTAAAAATGAATCTATTTTTATAAAAATAGATCCGTTTCCATGTCTATCAGAAAAATTCAAATGATAGAATTCAAATAGATTGACAGATAAACTGATCTAGTTATATTTTAATTTTTTTTATCAGAAAAAATAGAAATTTATTAAAATTTTTTCTGATAGAGTGACCGATAAACATGCTCTTAATTGTCTAATTGAATTAGACTGACAATAGAATCTCTATCATGATATTCTCACCGTTCACTACCAGTGGCCTCTTGGTTTGAGAAAGAGTAGTGTGCTTGGGCAGTAGTCAACAGAATGGCGTGTTACTATAATTATTACATATCTTTAAATTTAGTATTTGAATCTCGTAACAATAGAGCTTTTTGGAAAAGGGAGCGTGGGTAAGTTATGGGTACAGAAATTTGGCAAAGTTTCGGAAACGTGTAATAAAAATAAGGACTGAAAATATTTTTCCATTTTCCAGTTTTGCGTTATGGAAAATGTAAATTGTGACGGAAAGTCGCAATATGAGAAAGTATGCATGAGCCGAGTTTAAAAGATGTGAGGGGAAAATAATAATTGAAAAATGACAATTTTTTTCAAACGATAATATTTTTGCTTTGTAAGCGGCAGGGGAGAGCAAGTGGATAAAAGGATGACATACGCGGAGATGGTGTCCAGGACGGAATATGTGATAGGGTGGGCGAGGAAGCGAATGAAGCGACGGTTGAGGACATTTGCAGCCAGAATGGCGTCGGCGACATCCACGATGTTGAAAGTAAGGTTATACGAAAGGTACAAGCACGCGGCGAGGGACGTGACACAAATAACCGTCATAAAAATTCACATTCGAATATCAATCTTCAACATCACTGCGTATTACGACTGCATGTCCTTGCACGACTTCCGCTTCCGTGTCACAGACATTACGAAAATAACTGCAGTCCTAAAATTACTGAACGGCAAAACCAAACGAAGAATTTACGTATGCGACGATAGAACCAGTTATTGCATCGTACTTAAACGAATGTACTCCTCGTGCAACTGGACAGACCTTGAGATAACGTTCGGTATCAGCAGTCCTGGTCTCAGTGAGGTATTATGGGAAACAAATGAGAATTTCTTTCCCAACTACGGCCACCTTGTCAAAACCTTCAAATCACAATTCATGCGAGAATGATCTGCGATGTACGTGGAGTGTATGGGGGAGAAGGGCGCTTAGCTTAAAAAATTTGTTGGGTTCATGGACTGTACAAAAATTAGAATGAAGTGCCCGGGAGATGATAATTCGAACCAAAGGTCCTGTTACTATGGTCCAAA
>JAULBU010021312.1:0-19194 GCA_032358235.1 Odonthalia washingtoniensis
GCTTTGAAACAATCGGTATTCGAGTCTATAGGAGCTAATGGTGACAAGTTTCTAGCAGAAATGGGTTCTCAGCAAGTTCGTCAGAAAGCTCGTGCGTCTCTTGCCATATACACATATGGTTGTAGAGATGAACGCACATTGCAAATGTTCACTGACTTGTTCACTGACACTTTCACTTCAACTGGATTCTCATTTAGTCCAACATTCATTCACATGATCATTTAGTCAACTGGTAAAAGACCTAGACGGAACCAATTCAACATGTCTATCCCAACATCTTTCGAATGTCTCCTCTTTTACCACAGCATTTCATTTGTCTCGGAGACAATGTCAAAGAAAAATTCTAAGGCGCGTAATAGAAATAATCTCAGCATCAAACAATTTTCAAGGCGTGGGTAAGACTGGCAGCATCAATAGACATTCCTCTAGTCAGTACAATGATGTCACCGTACATCTTTTACAACTCAACAATATCACGATTCGAAGTTCTTTCTACATGTAACGATAGTTTTTCTCCAGTTACTTAAGAAAAAATATTTACGGCAGATGATGAACCAGTCATTATTGAATAATTGGTGTCCGAAAAAGCTTGAAAAAGAGCAAACAGAGTGGACACAGCATTTCGTTACATCTCATCTTCATGTTTCACCAACCTACACAAAATATTGTGCAACATCTCGTTGTACGAACCCTGATTCCGACTTGGAATCAGCTCCGATGCTGAAACCTTTCTTTTTTGATCCACACAGTTCGGAATTTCCGCAATGCTTTTCTGGTATACCTGGTTATGTCTCCGAGCCTCTCGACTTATCCGTTCCAGTTAGTAATAGTATGTAAATTATCGAGGACGTTGATGAGAAATTTCTCGTTCAGATGAAACGGAAACAAGTAATGGTAACCGTGGACGCTCACCGTCTTTCGAACAATTGCAAAGAAATAAGAAGAAATCTAAGATTGGTGGCAAACAAGAAATGGAAAAATCCCCAAACCAATCTTCGGATATCGCAACAGAAGTTGATGATAAATTTGATATCGAACCAGAAGCTTCAGATGAGCTGACTACAATGGAATTGAAAGCGATGGGAGTGCTTAAATTAAGTATGCAGAATTACTATTGCTTCTATGACAGCGCTTTTGAGTCCCTCACTGACACACATGAAGATGCTATGGGTCAGACTCTACAAGATAATGTTCATTTTATTCTAACAGACCCACCATACAACATTAGACATAACAAAGACTATCCAAATTCAGATCACGATCAGTTAACAGCAGAATACATGAAATAATTGGTAGATTTTCCGTAATCTGTTTTGACACCAGGAAGTCATGCATATATTTTTTGTTCGGAAATGCAATTTTCTTCCTAGGTTCAACGTATTAAGTCCAAGAAAGAATTAATACCATTGGAATGCCCCGAAGAAGATGAAATTGGAAAAGGATACAAGACTGATTTGAGTGCTTTCAATGTGGAAGAAACACCGCTCCATTACACGAAGACAAGGGGTTCCTATGAATCAGATCCAAGAACACCCCGTCTCACGCATCTCTCTGTGGTTGAACATGCAGTACACTTCTGGAATAATGGTATGGTATGGGATCACGCTTTGAAAAGGATAAAATAGAGTCGTTCTGGTTGCATTACTTCTGTTCCTCCCGGAACATGTAATGAAATGAATAACATCTCAACAGTCCTTATCGACGAAAAGGTATTTATTCTATCTCATACGAAGTCTCCCGGTCGAAGACAAATGCTCCGACTAGAGAAAAATTCAAGGCAGTGGATGATGGATATCATCCTGAAATTTACACATCTTGGTGAGTTGGTTGTGGAACCATGCGGTGGTACATTTTCTGTGGAAATTGCATGTATGCTTCTTCCAAAACATAGAAACTTTTTCGGTGGTGATATGGTTGATAACTGTTTGGAATGATCCCGGACACAACTGGTCGAATTTTTCGCTCGTCAGCTACTCAACGATGAATCCGACGTTAAGGGCACGGAAGAAGACCAATTTTCTGCACAAAAATATTTAGGAGAGCTGGAAGCCATTGCCGTGAAAAAATACGGGATGTACGGGATATTCCCCCTGGACTTCTCACAGTTCAGACATTCCCTAAGCGCGTTCGTCACTTCATTTCACAAGCCATTGGGGATACATATTTGTAAAACAACGGTGTTTCCATACCGTGGGACAAGTGGAAAATATCATGGAATCGAGACCTTGGTGGAATACCTACAAATATGTTGCTTGAAATGGAAGAAGGAACACTAGATTTTTCCCTGGAGTCATCCACAATCAAAAATGATGCAGTTGGTCTGGGCGTTTTTGCAGAAAAGATAACTGATGAATGTTTTCTCATTAGTCATTACTATGGAACATTGGTGTACGCAAATATCGGCGGGAGTCATTCAATTACAAAAATAGATGGTGATGGTTTACTTTCGGTATCAAAGGCTCAATTCCTGAAATACCGTGCCAATTGTTCACATAAATTCACAGGAAGTGATGGATCGAAAAAGAAGGCTTAGATTGTAGCTGCCAATTGGTGCATTACAAGATACATTAACGATTTCCATTATCTCCCTGGAGAGAGATCTTCGGCTATCGACAGATTGAATAATCCAAGAACTGTAAATTGCGTCCTCGTGCAAAATAGAAAGTTGAGAACTGATGAGGCTGCAACTTCTTACAAAAATTTGGAGATTCGTGCATTATGACCTATTTCAATTGGTTAGGAACTTTTCGTTAATTACAGTCCTGATCATGTTCATCACTTTAGAGACAGCTGGTACATTTATTTTCATTTTGTTTTGTCATTTTATCTTCAAGTTGTCTCTTGTTGTCTACATTTCATTACAAAATTATCACTATAACTACATTTAGTAAACTAATATAAATTATTTCACTAATCATTTTTAATGCCATTAGAGCCTGTCATGGTACAAGTAATAATATCTACGTTATATTCTGAGGATATAACATATACTTTATTACTTGTCAGATGTCTCAGAATGACAGCCTGCCATGTTAAAATACAATGATAGGCTCTCATTCTTAGAATATAACATTCCAATAGCCACTTTCACACATTAAGATGTGAGCAACCATACATTTCGATTACTATAACACAACATGGACAGTTCGTACAAAAAAGCTTGAACAAATTACCACATTCACCTACCCATACTTGATTGTTCCTCCCAATCATGTATGGGCAGGTCCGTGTAATCACTATGAAAAGGTAGGCATCTGTACTACAGGTGCATTCATTTTCACAGTGAACTATATCGTAACGTAACCTATTTCCTACCCTTCCACTTTTGAAGTGAGCAAGGGTAGGAAATAGGTTACCTTATTCCCTCCCCCAAGTTGGAAAGAAAAAACTAACAACTCATAATTAAATCTAAGAAGTTATTGCAAAAATTAATTCTACCCAAATACAAAAAATGTAGATAACCATTTACGACCCTTCGAGGGTCAGGAAGTAATGTTATGCTTCCCATCCTCCACAAGATCGCAAATCATTTTCTACCTTTCCACACTTGCGGAGAACAAAAACTAACAACTAAATATGAAAAAGGAGGTAAGTTTTTACGATCTCATGAGGGCGAGGAAGTCATGTTATGCTTTCCAGCCTCCTCACGATCGCAAACGATTTCCAACCTTTCCACAGTTAGGAAGACAAAATATAACAACTACAAAACTAACAACTAATAAATAATAACGCAAACTATTTCTTACCTTTCCGCACTTTGTGCCAATGGTAGTTACAAGAATTCTTGGTATGGAAAGGAAGGGGATACAAAACTTTTCGGCAACTGATGCAAAAATTCCCTTTAATAGACATTTTTCAACCATTGGATGTACGTGAAATATTATTGTTATGAAAACCCTTTTACCTCTTCAAATTATCGTTACAGTAATTTGAACAGGTGAAAGAGTTTTTATAAATTGAACAACGACGTGTTGACAACTTGAACATGTACCATACATATCGAAGTTGTCACCAAGTCGTTGGTAACTTAAAGTCCTATGCTTATAAACTCCCTTCGAATTATTATTGATTCCAATTTACTAATGTTCATTATTGGTGAACGTGCCCATTAAATCATGTAACGGACATGATACATTTATAAACTCTCATTTAAATGTGAATGGCCCCCTTTCAGCTCTCCAATGTAGGCATTCATGGCGTAAAGTAAGTGCATTTCTGGTGGCTTTCCTGCATCCTCTCTGAACTTTTTTATTGCTGGTGGTCATACACGCAACTACTTTAATCACTGTCTCCATAAAATTGGATTAAAAGGTGGTGACAGAAATACCAAAATTGGGCCCCAAATTATGTTTCATGATTAATTGTCGCAACCACACGTAACTAAAAACCACTGAATGCCGGACGTTCATAAAATTACCAGTTCTTCACAAAATGAATACCCACGGAAAAAATACCATGTTTGAATGTCCATTCTACGAATGGCTCAATGCGGGCGTTCATATCGATAAAACAAATGAATGGTTCCCTGGAACATTCGCACACTTTCACAGCTTGGAAGTAGGCATTCATTCCCTGAAACACAGACGAAGGCCCAGCAGATATCACGAGTTCCAGTGCGCAAGGCCAATACATCGGTGTTTGTGTACTTACCGACGTGTGCGCCGTCGTTCAGTATGTAGAACCTTGCAAAGTCCAAACGACTCCATTAGAGATGAAACTATTTTCTAAAGTCGATACGCACCTTCACGACCCGGCCGATACGGGCATTAATCTCTGCAAGTTGGACATTGATAGTGCGAGATTGGTAGTCATAAGCGACGACGCTTTTGAAAATGGACGCGATTTTAGGAGCCAAATCGGATATCTAATTCTTCTTATGGATCAACGTGGCTCCGCAAACATCATTTCCTACGCTATAAATCTATGTAAACGCGTTACTCGCTCTGTTTTCGCCGCGTGGGTACACACCCTTGTTCTCGCTTTCGATCACGAAAATATATTACCTAACATGGCCACCGCTGTGTTAAACACGGAATGGAAGGTATAATCTTACGTAGATTCGAAAACTCTGTTTGAATTTATCGCCAAAAACAGCGTCACGACATATAAAAGACTTCAAATTGACATTTTCGCGTTACGAGAAAGTTTCGAAAATGGTGAGCTCTCGTGTCTCAGTTGGATACCCAGACACACCAACCAGGTCGATGGTCTTAGGAAATATGTTTTTGGGGACTCTATCCCACTTTGGACGTCGATGAATACGAATATGTTGGACGTTCACTCCCTCGGTTGGAAAATTTAATTGACACACAAACCGCAGTAGTTGGAGTATTAAAGAGTCTTAGCGATTGGCCTGTCAAAAACATTGTGTGTGGGTAAATTTGTTTAATAATAGAAAGGGCAAACCACGTACCGACGGGTACGGTCAGACAGTAGATTCCATCGTGCCAAAACGAGAGCTACAAGTACAGTCTACAGTACATCCTAAAGCAGAGTTCTTACTATTTTCCTCACACCTGTATCTCGACTTAGATGTTGAATTAGAAACAATCCAATTGCAACAATTCTACTACCAGAAGGAACGATAATATCACAAGTGTCATATATTAGCATCGAATTTCTTAGCCAAAAAAGGTATACATACCTTCTCAAACGAGAAGGGAAGTATAAGTAAAGAAACTACGGACTATTAACAAAACACCCCACCACGATACCAATTGCAGTAGAAAAGGAACAAAACCTTCAGACAACTACGTCACCACGTACCGCTAGCTGAAAAGTTAGACGTGATACAAATTAGTACCAGGCAGCGTTCTATGCGACAGATACGGATCCGAACACTACCCCAGGTCTGGGCAACGGAGCTCCAACAGATCTCGCAATTCAACGTATTCGGGTACAGCATCCTCATTGGAGGATAGGGAAGTATCTTCAAGGAGTGAACTAATCAGAAACTGCCATAAAAATCAGGAAAGAAGGAGCATAAGGGAGCCAATGATCAATAGGGATTGCTAAGGAAACCGAAAGAGAGAGGAGAAGATTAGCGAAGGCTGGAACTATAGAGGAACTAAAGGAATTGGTACTTTGTTGCTATTACTAATTAAGTAATAGCAGCTGCGTTTGTCTTTAGAAGGATGTGTAAGACGTCATCATCCAGTACATAGGGAATGGAAACATATCAAGGATCTAAGTATCAAGAGAAAGGTAACAATCATTAAGAGACCAGCAGGTACATCGGTATACCACAACTCGAGTAGGCCTCAACACATACTGGTTTTGGAGGTCTCAAATTAGATTCTACATATAACCGACTCTCGGTTATGAGTAGGTCTCAATACCAAGTATAGCACAAGGAATATGAAGGAAATATACCCATCAAACTACCCACTAGACAAAGGCTTAGATGTCTAGGAAGCCCCACCGTAAAATTCTGGGAGAGGCCAATATCAGAATCCCGTTAAATAGGCTTAGGTTGATAATCAACGTTGACTTCTCAATCATAGATGAGGAAGTACCAACTTTTTTGTCGAATAGGGACATGATCGACAATATACTTGACTGGAGCTTATGTGGTAGATTACTTTACATTGCCACCTTTCAACTAGTTACCCTCGAAAAATATCTGTTTGTCCATCTATGGACAGATAATGATACCCCGTGTATTCTGTATACCAAAAACGACCTGAGGAGAATTCATCCCGGATTTGGGCACCCCTCAGATACAGCCACCCATAATCTTGTCTAGAAGGCAAGCAACAAAAAGCTAGAAGGGATAATTCTTCTAGAAATGGAGAAAGTTGTAGAAGTTTCCATAAGTTCAGACGTAACAGCACACCACCGATAATTTAGTCTAACCATTGGGACCGACAAGTTCAGATTTAACCATAGAGTTATCGTCGATACTATGTTCAACGATAACAGTCCTGTAATCTATCTAGTAGACAAATCAACACATTTTACTGTCACTTACTTTTTACCGAATCAATCAGCAGAAGGTATCTGTAAATATATATAGAATCTTTGGATATTAACATATATGGGACCCGTTGCTCCCCGCCTTGAACCACTGATCAGCAAATATTTCCTAAGAAATGAAGCGAAACATGGAAGTGGCAAGAATTGCAGTTCAGTAAGCTCTAATAGGGGCCCGGAGACAATCGAGATAGTTGAGAGGTACCATGCACCCCTCAGGAGGGCGTACCACAAGTTGAGACAGTCCCTCGATCAAGGGAAGGCATCAGACGATAAATGCCTGCAGATGGCAACATATTCGTTCAACTGCACGATGGTACCGGAAGTTCTGCGTCCCATGTTTATTGTATTCGGCGCCTTACTCGTACCAGCTAGAACATCACTATCACCAACACAACTTGAGAGACAAAAATCTATAGAGGCTTCGAAGACGATGGTGGAACAAGAACAAGATAATCGTAGGACCTCCTTCTCACTCAAACATCCTGGAGTTCCTAAATCCGAGGTAACATCCCAGAAACTGCCATATCTCCCTTCTAGTTCACCCTTTTGGTTTACTGCACTGGTACCAACCATTGGGAAGGACTGTACAATTTCATTTGGGTAGAGTATGAGACGAAAACAATCTAATTACCACGTGGAAAGTAGATATTCCACTCAGTCTGTTTAAAACCAAGGAAGACATCGATACTTGTGAATCTAACTAGGCTTCGCCAAACATATACAGGAAGCGCTTTGAGCGTCGATGTAGTATAATATTGGAAAGTCTGTACAGCATACGAACCAATTTCATCCGATAAGCGTAACAATTGCATTGCCGCAACTTTCACCTCACTGTCTTCATAGGACATTGTGTTGTATTATCTTTGTTATACCATACTGATTCCTCATCTTTTGTGTCGGCATGTGTATCCATTCCGAGACATCCTGAAGTATGTCATCTTCTTCGTCAAGAATTGTCTGAAGTTGTAATTGTTGTACATCATATACATGTTGATATAAACGGCGTTTCTTTTTGTACTACAAGCAGTACTTACATAATGTTGAATGTCGTTTGTAACTCTTCATTACATCTATGGAATAGGTTCAATACCAGTTTTCACATACGAAATGCTTTGTTACCATCATTTTCATGAATATCCGTTGAAGTATGCAACGAAAACACATGTGATGTCAGTTTTATGTTGCTCGTCGTATATGTTGTAAGAGCGCGAATTAGGCGTGATGGAAACATAAGAAGAGTCGATTTGCATTACAGAGCGGAGTGAGGTGTACGTTTAAGATATTCTTATTTTAGAATTTTATTAATATTCGTTTCGGAGATAGCAACTCTATGTGGAGTTGGGATTTTTCCAATAAATTAAATGTTAACTGTTTTCCAAAACTCCTAACTCCACATGGAGTTGGTCTCTTCACCAACAAAAAAGTAAACAATAATTCAACATGTTTAACATATGTATAATAATCGGAAAAATACATATGGGTTATGTACCACATCTCCAAACAGTGTTTGGAGTTATTTTCAAAATATATTAAATTTGTTTAGATGATCATGGCCAATACAGAAGTATTTACTTGGAAAGGCTGAAGAAATTTAAAATACATGGATATGCATACTATTCAAAGAAAAGGAGTAGTACGAGAAGTAGTCATTATTTATTTTATTGCATTTTTAAGGTCAAGTATTGTTTATAAGAATAGCTAAGCAAAATTGATTTACTCTAGACGTAGAAGTCACCCCAACTGTGGCTCATCAGCCTCTCCCACGCCCCAATCTTTCAAATTCCCATCATCATCATTTTTTATCTCATTGGGATTGTCATCGTCATCCTCGCTCTGTCACGTTGAGACGGACTACTTGAATGTTGCGATTTGTTTGAACAAATTGATGTCAGCTATTCGTCTGAACGACCGACCATACGCATATGAAATTTCATCTCTCAAGTTATTTCCCTTAGGGAATATGTACATGTGATATCTAAGGCAGTGTGTACCGTTCCATCCTGCTCCATTGTGTTGCACATATCCATGCCCAATAAAATGAGATTGCAGCGGAATTACAATTAGTTCCATTTCCAAACAAATTTCAACTCGTTTCTTTTCATCATCACTTAAATGAACATATAGGTGGGATCCAGGCGCTATCCATAGAGGGACTGGTTCGGTAGCTGTTGCAATCGTTAAATATCCAGGGAATCCGGTCTTTTTCACGTCGAAGTCATTATGGCCGTGTTGCGGTGAGTATCCTTTCCCCGTAAGAAGGAAACGTTCTCCTCCATTCGGAATTTCAGTCTGTCACGTACATTGATTATCTACATCCCGCAAAGTACACATCCAACTAATCCATAAGTCCAGTGCTGTGCGCCTTTTGGCTAGCCAAACATTGTCTCGATGAGGATCAAATATATTCTCCAATAATTTTCTTGTTCTGTAGTAACGCCCAACCTCTTTTTTCCTATCTTCTTCATCTTGTCCAGACTATCCTGTGTTTATTATCGGACTCCAATTATTCCTAATCGATTCACTTATCAACGCTTGTTCTTATGGAAACTATGTCTCAATCTCATTGAAGAATTTTGCAATTGTTTGTGTCGAAAATTAACTTTATTCGTTAAACGCGGTCACACAGGCCTTTCTCGACTCTGCTTCAAGATTGAATGGATCCGAAATACCATCCAGAATTCAATACCCATCACTGTCCAACTGTTGTTTTTTCTTGGCAAAAAACGCTATTCAGTAACCCGAGTTGTCATCGTTTGTCACCTATATCCATAGATCACCGTCCGGATAATTGGAAGTAAATTCCATGAATTGTAATTTCTTGTATGCAACCCACGTCCATGCAAAATGTTTTAGTTCCTATATCTGATTATAATTGAAAAAACTATAAGCACGATGATGTTCTGGTATTAACGCCGATCTCAACAATGTCTTCGTATAGTCAATGACTCTCAATCCACTGCTCGTAGAAGAACTTGGACCCCTAAATGAAGCTAGGGATGTCCTGTTGGCTTTAATTCTTTTCTCCGCATTTTCAATATTATCCAATCCATGTGGAAGGTATGGTCTTCGATGCAGCAACCAGTTCTCTATTGTCACGAAATCTCTACAACGTGCAAACAAAATCCAATTCTGGAGGAAATATCCAGCTGGGTGTATAGACGGAGGCCGGGCGTTATAAAATGACGCGATACCCTGCTTCTATTTTCGAGCAGGCATGGACTCAGTCCAAGTGTTCACCCTTTTTGTTGATACATATTTTCCACTGTCTTCAGTTACATTCCTGACATTTCTCGGTGGGAAAAGGTCTTGCAATATAGTCTTCTTTCCAATCTTCTTTGCTTACGGATTCGTTGAAGTCTTCTTCGATGCGGATTTCTCAGGCGGTTCGCTGTCATTATCATTGTCAATAACAATGGGTTCTCTTCGCTTCCGCTTCCTACTTATTGTTATGATTTCACGTCCACCATGCACCCCCATTCAAGAAACATTGTTCTCAACATTGCCTTCCTTGCCTTTTTCATTTTCTTCTGCTTCTCTGAAAAAGTGACTCCATATTTTCTTCACAAGTCTGTCATGTCGTAAGGCCGCACTAGTCACCAATTTTTCGTACTTGTTCCATTGGGTATACTCGAATAGATGGAGGTGATTTCAAAATATGATCTGGATAGATTGAATTATTAATTTTGTTTCCGGAATTACCACTTTCATCAGTTCCCTCATTCTTTTTGGAATTTCTTTTTCTTCCAGGTGACACCCCCAACATGTTTTTGGTCAAACAACTTATGCATTGCTTGTAGAAACGGATTATGAACGCGGTAGATCATATTTGCGGCAAACATACCTTTACTGCAGTTTCCGAAGTGAGCTTCGACACCGTCCAAAAGCGGCAGTATATCCTTCTCTGTTCCGCGTGTGATAATACAACTGTTCAAGTACGTAACACCACTCTTTCCAGATTCTTTGCTCGCAGCAAACTGTTTGATTGTCGTGATTTGGGTCATTACACTCCTGAACCTGCACAAAAATGTTTTAACACGTGCATAACGTTCATACATCGATGTTCTTTTCATGTCCAGGAAATTTTTTCTGGTCAAATCCCGCGGAATATACTTCACTGGAGCATCTTCAAAGGGAGTCTTGTACTCATCAATGTACGCATCAGAATATCGAATTACGCTGCTCATCAGGTATATGAATGACGAGTCCTCTTTTGATTTTGATGAAGATATATTTCTCGTTCGAATTAGAATGATAACCTCCCAAAAAGTCATGACTTGATTATATTTCCTCACCAACAGAGCCACTCGGATGTGACCCTTCGTCCAGTTCACTTCTGTATCCATCCTACTGCTTAGTATTTGGAGTACTACCAGACAATGGCGACCGACCACCACAACTACGGATTTACTGTTCTTTAATTCAGGCCTCCCCTCGACTACATCGCATAATTCCGATATAGTTGTATATAGACCAAGGGTGTGATATCTTCTTTCTCAAATGTGACCGAAATCGTTCCAAATCCAAGCTGATATTGCTCATCTTAAAATGCTCTCACGAACTCATGCCGATGATCATTACTCACGTCCTGTGGTGGATTCTTCACAGTTCTCACCTGATTCACTCTTACCCAAATGTTTATTGTGTGTTAATTGTTGACATGAAAGTACTTCAGCTTCAAAGGACTGTCTTCTTCATCATCGGTAGCACCGTGTATTTGAATCTCAATGACTTTCATGGCTCGACTGTGCCATGCGTAGATTGCAATGTTCCCCAGCATTTCACCCAGAACCTTTGAATTTTCCTGCTACGGATTGCGCAGAACATAAGGATATGCGGTGTTCCTATAATCTTTGGCTATTTGCACATCCTCCACAATAATCCTATCCAAATTGTCATCATGACATCCTCCTTGTCATTGCCCAACACCAGTTTCTCCAGAACCATCCGGAACCCCTCTGGCAACTGCAGTACCAACAAGAACTGGTTTCACAGCCAATTATCCTCCACCACTTTTGTTGTAGTGTTCATATGTTGATAATTTGGACAGTACAGATGAACGGTGTCAAACGGAACAATACCGCTCACAGACTTATTGTCTCCAAACGCAGCTCCAAAAACGGTTTGATGAAACGCTTTTTCTCCGTTCACGCTGAGACTACCATGCATAAGCCTTTTCAGTGCTATAAATGGACTGGTTGCACTTGATGCCATTTCTTATTGATTTGCCATTTGTGTCACTTTTTGTGATGGATGAAAGAAAAAAATTAAACTTGGTTGACTAATATGAGGATGATAACGTCACTTTTGAACAGTTGAGAGCGGACTACTTGAATGTTGAGAAAGTTCGAATGTTGACTGACATTCCCGTACAATATATACTAGACTCGTTATATACATATGACTCGTTTCGATTTTCCGGTTGTTGTGATAACATATAATTGTAGGCTAGTTATGACTACTGTATAGTCTCATGGGTGTTATTATAACAGCATACTATGCCGTTACAGTTACAACAACACCCTGTTCCATGTACTACGTGGGATGGCGTGTCTGGTGCCGGCGCATCGAAAATTCCAGGTGTAAGCTATTCCAATATGTATACATTATTTGTCCACTACCGTCTCCGTTAAACAAATTTCCGAAAATCCCAACTCCATATAGAGTTGGGATTTTTGCAAAAAATTAAATCTTTTGCTTTTTGATGCAAAAAATTAAATCTTTAAATTTTTGATAAAAAAAATTAACTAATAAATTTTTTGCACCATTTCCAACTCCATATAGAGTTGGAAATTTTTGATATTTTTTTAATAAGTTTTTGATCACATATAATCTTTTCATTATTTTTCACATCCCTCTATGCGGTTGTACACGACCGCTTACCTCAACGACGACGCCCGTTCACCCATCATTTGTTCCACTTCCATCACCTGCTTTCTCAACGACGACGCCCGGTCATCCATCATTACTTCCACTTCCGTCCCCTGCTTTCCCAATAACTGAGAAGTAATTTGACGCATATTCGGATAAGGCCTTTTTTCGGGTCTTTGGTTCAAACACTTAAAGAAGCATCGAACAGGGATCTTACGAAATATATCCCTCTTCGTTCAACTTTATTTCAAGCAGACTGGTCGATGCAATTTTTATCTTCATCCATTCAATTTTCAAATGTCAGTCCCTACTCTGTTTTCAACAATTTTTCGTCAACAGAACTGTCCTATGCAAAATCGGACTTATCATCGTCAACAGAAACGAAATTCACCCTATTCCTTCTCTTCGCTTTCCTACAGAGCTTTGAATCAAATATATTCAAGGTTAAGTTCAACTACCAGAATTTAGACCTTCAAGGATATCTGAAGTGCGTTCGGTCAACTGATGACGAAACATGCAAGCATAATACAAAACGATTTGAAGATAAATCGAGAAAAAGAAAGAAGATATTGACTTGTTTCAAATTCAAGTCGACTGGAGCTGATGGTGATAAGGTTCTTACAGAAGTGATGACGCAGCAGATTAGACAAATTGCTCGTGTAGTCCTTGCTATTCACACATTTGCATGCCGATATGGCCGAATACTCGAAATTTTGAACAACTTATTCGACAGAATGAAGACATCAAAAGGCTTCTTTGTCGGTCCAACATTCTTTCACATGATCATCCAATCAACATCCAAATCACATCACAAGCTGGACAATATGCTTTAGACTAGTTGGGAAAATCAATCGGAAAATCATTTTCTCGCTACGACTGCGGCTTCCAGGATCTTTTGGATGTTCATCAGAACCTGAACATTGAGTAAATTAAACAGAAGGCCGATCCAATTCTTACTGACCTTCCGTACAACCAGAGATTCGATCAAGAACGTGCAAACTGAGATCACGACAAATTCAATTATGAATACATGGTATATTTAGTAACCTTCTGTCAAAAGGTTACGTCCAACGGAAGTCATGCCCACATTTGTTTTCCGCATTGCAGTTTTTAAGTTGGGTTGACCTCTTCCAGTTACCAGAATTTGAAAAATATTTCAAGGTAAACGAAGCAGATGACACTGATGATGACTATGATGAAGACGAACTGGAAGGAGCATTTTTCACAGTGGAAGAAATTCCACTCCATTACACAAAGCAAAGATGTTCCTTTAATTCGGATCCTGGGTTGCAAAGGTTGTCTCATCTCTCTGTAGTTGAACAAGCAGTGCATCTCTGGAAGAATGGTATGATTTTGAAATATGCAATGGAGAACATTAACTACACACGTGCAGAGACAATCCACAGTGTTCATACCGGGAATTTTAACGAAATGAACAACAGTCACAAAGTCTGTAGCAGCGAAAAAATCTACCTACCGTTACACACTTAAAAAATAGGTCCATCGGAAATGCTCCGACCAGAGCAAAAATCAAGACAATGGATGATGGATCTCATCAATAATTTTACGCAACCACGCGATTTAGTTTAAGATCCTTGAGCCGTTATAATTTATAAAGCAATGGCATGTATTCTTCTGCGTAAGCAACGAAAATTTGTTGGTTGTGATAACGACGATAAATGTTTAGAGCTTGTCATGACTCCTCGGTTGCACTCTTCGCTCGTCAATTACTGAACCCCAATTCAGATATTGACGGTACGGATGAAGACAGGCTTAATGCCACAGTATAACTAACAGAACTGGATGGAATTGAGGTCAAAAGAGGGATGTACGTACTGGATATTCCAGCTAGAGTTCCCATGGTTCAGACTTTTCCGAAATATCTGCGCCACTTCATTACACAGTTCGTTGGGGATCTCCAACCATACAACAACAGTACCGCAATACCGTGGAATAAGTGGAAAATGTCATGAAAGCTTGCTCTTCATGGAATATTAGAAGAGGCGTTTCATGCAATGGAAGCCGGTGCTTTGGGACTGACAGTTCAGCCATCAACGATCTAGCACGAAAAGGCTGGTTGAGGGGTTTTAGCTGAGAGACCATTCGCTGAAGGTGCCATTGTCGGTTACTACTATGGGACGTCCATTTATGGCAATTTAGGTGGTAGAAGTTCAATTGCGAAATCATATGGTGAGGGTTGCCTTTCTGTAACGAAAAACCAGTTCCTAAAGTACGCTGCAAATTGTACGCATCTATGTACAGCCGCCGATGGAACAAGGAAAAACTGTTATATCTTTTCTGCTCATTGGTGTGTGACAAAATAGATTAACGATTGTAACTATCTCCCCGGTGATAAATCATCCCGTACGGAAAGAGCCAAGAATCCAAGGGTACAGAACTGCATGTTCGTGCAGAATAAGAAGTTGAGATCTCATGAAGCAGTAAATTCGCACCATACTTTAGAGGTTAGGATTTATTTCCTATTGCAAGGGGAGAAGAACTTTTCCTTGATTACGGTAAGAAACATGTTCATTATGTTGAGGCTGATTAGTTATTTTATTCCCTTTCTAGATTTGCAATTTTTTATTTATCATACATATCTCATCCTAGACTTTTGGTACACCTACGCCCTTCCATTAACACCTATCTCATTTCCCAAAGGTCTTCAACTAGTTCATTTTGTCCACAATTAAAAATTAAAAAAACTTGTTTAAAGAAATTTTCATTGATTGCGGTCCTATTCATGTACATCAAGTTAAAAATAACTTGTTATTTTATCCTTGTTTTCTCTTCATTTCATGTTAAGGTTGTATCTTTTTATGTCCACTAAATTACACAGTTATAACTTTAACTAAAAATAAGTGAAGCTAATATAAATTATTTCACTATACACTGCCAATGCCATGACAGCCTCTCATGGCACGAGTAATAATATATACGTTGATTCTTATAATATAACATTTACTTTATTACTTGTCACATGTGTCAGAATGGCAGCCTCTTATATTACGATACGATGACAGGCTCTCATTCTGAGAATATAAAAGTCCAATAGCCAGTTTGATACATCGCAATGTGAGCAACCAGACATCTCTATTACTGCAACACAGCATGGACAATTCGTACAAATAATGCTTGAACAAATAATCCCACTCACCTGCCCAGACATGATCATGTATGGGTAGGTAGGGGTTATCAGAGAGGGAGGCATCTGTAGTACAGGTTCCTCCATTTTCACAGTGACGTATATCGTAACGTAACCTATTTCCTACCCTTCTACATTTAATTGCGCAGAGTAGGAACTAGGTTGCGTTTATCCCTTCCCGAATTTGGGGAAGAGAAAAACTAACAACTAATACCTAAACCTATCAAATCATTGCAAAAATTAATTCTACCGAAATATTGAAAATAAGATAACAATTTTAGACCCCCTCGAGGGCCCGGAAGTCATTTTCTGCTTCCCAACCTCCACAAGATCGCAAATCGTTTCCTACCTTTCCACACTTGGGAAAAGCAAAAACTAACAAGTAAATATGAAAAGTAGGTAAGCGTTTATGATCTCGTGAGGGTCAGGAATTCATGTTATGATTCCCAACATTCACAAGAGCGCAAACGATTTCCCACCTTTCCACACTTGTAAAAGACAAAAACTAACAAATAGAAAACTAACAACTCATAACTAATAACGAAAACTATTTCTTACCTTTCCCCACTTTATGAGGATGGTATTTACAAGAATTCTTGGCATGGAAAGGAAAGGGAGACCAAATTTTACGGGAAATGATGCAAAGCTTCCCATAAATAGACATTGTTCAAACAATTGGATGTATGTTAAATATTATTGTTATGGAAACCCTTTCACCTCTTTAAGTTATCGTAAAAGTAATCTGAACTAGTTAAACGGTTTTTATAATTTTCCCAACGACGTGTTGACAACTTGAACATGTGCCATACATATCCAATTTGTCACCACGTCGTTTGATACTTGAAATCATATCCTTTTGAAATCCCTTCCATTTATAACTGATTTCAGTTTTGAAATGGGCATCTTTGATGTGAACGTGTCCACTACAATAATGTGATGGCCACGGCACATTTATAATCTCTCACGGAAAGGTGAATGAGTCTCTTTCAGCTTTTCAATGTAGGCATTCATGACGTACAGTAATTGAAATGCTGGTGGACTTCCTGCATTCCTCTGTAATATTTTTGAATTGCTGGCGGTCGTAACTGCAATACTGTAATCACTGTCTTCATAAAATTGGATTAAAAAGTGGTGACGGCAATGACCAAAATTGGGACCAAAATTATTTTTTATGATTACTTGTCGCAACTGCACGTAACCACAAAACACTGAGTGCCCAATGGTCATAAAATTACCAGTTTTTGACAATATGAATCCTTGGGAAAAAATTACGATGTTTTAATGTCCAACATACGAATGGCTCAATGCGGGCTATCTCATAGCCAAAATTCAAGAATGGGTCCTGGGTACATCCACTCCTTTCCACCTCTTGGAAGTAGGCATTTATTCCCGGAAACATAGACGCAGTGGTTTTGGTGGTTCTCATCTTCCTCTTTCTACTTCTTCTTCATTTTACCACTCTTCATAATACGTTTGTATTACTTCCATTTTTTTATTTTTGAGATATTTTCAATATCACATATTGTGATGCTTTCATTTTATGAATAAATATATAGGTATACTGTAATTGTAATACATGTATTGGAATATATATTGCACATATTCCATATTTGAATCTCATAAATCATTATATTATTTCTATATATAAACCATATGTACGTCATATACAGCAGTACCCATCCATTTTTCCATTCATGGAACGAATTATTTCTGTATTCACCATTCTCAATTCCTTCCCTTAAATGAATGGGAACATTTACTATACTTGTACTTTTAGATTCAAGACTTGACCTTAGTCAATGGGACTTCCATTGAATCCTACATTTATCGTAGAATTAGTTGCATGGTCCATCCATTCAGTACTGAAACAGTTGTAGTTTTTTATAGAGTACTCACAAATAGAAATTTCCAGTACGAGAAAAAACTTTTCAATTACACATCCGTGGCCTTTTACAAAAGGTGAAAGGGGTCCAGGTCTATTTCTTCCATTACTTTCTACTGTCCGTACGTAAATTTGTACGCCCAATACATTAACACATACACTCTCTGTATGCAATGCGTAATGCCCTATACATTTCATCTTCGAATGATGTGGTTTTTCTGTGCAGTTACCATCCACAACCTTTCAAACAGTTTAGTTTTGTGTATGTGACATCCACGGATCCCCAAAATTTGAATAGCCTAATCTATGTTAGATCCACCGAAAACTTCACCATTTTAATGTAGGCATTTGGTTCCCAAAACACAGACGGATCCAAGCCAAAAACTAGGAAGGGAGTTGCGACAAGAGGGACTAATAGAAGAAAATCAACAGATGCCGTTAAATATTTTGGAAATGGATACAATAGAAATATCGATGATCGTGCACAAGATTTCGAAAGTTTAGATGAAGAAGTCTGGAAGGAAGGAACGATTTTTCGTGGATGTTTCAAATATAAGGAAGTTGTTGCGCGTCGTAAATAAGTGATATCTAACATGAAAAGAATGGTAAGTCCTATTGAAACTGAGGTAGTCGGCAATAGTTAAGGACTTGAATTGAATGACGAGAAAGTATACGGAATTTGACGCACCCTGTAAGTAGTGATAATAAATATATATATATAAAATCACCTGAGATGTGATGGAAGTACCTGCCAGGCGGGATATCAAAAGTTTTGAGAAGGATAAATGAAGAAAATGTTGCAGAAGATTCTGATGTATCAAGTGAAGATGGAATCCACCCGTGATTTCATCAGCATATGCGGGGCCTCGTTAAATGGATCTGGATTATTAAGGCTCTGTACGAAAATACGAACCTATAGTGAGAACATGTCGCCATGTAGAACAGAAACATATTCGTCTACCTCTGACCTTCAATGTTGATGATCATGGAGGCGTAAAATAACATACCAGAGTTGTGGACAATGGTGAATAACCGTTGAGCCGGTTTTATTAAAGAGAAGAATTGTTGCAGTAACTAGGTTTCATGTGGATTAGTTCAATGGAATGAAGAAATGAATACGTATTCATAGTTGTGTTCAACGTGAGATTCTTCATACTGTTAGTATTTGGAAGGATAAATGCAAAGAGAAAGATGAAGAGATCAATAAGTTATAACTGAAATGGTAGTGACAGTCGCATCCTGGATGGTAGAAGGGTGTCGTTTGGAATTGAAACCAAAAAGAAGAAACTATTAAAGAAGTAAAATTCATCAAAGGGGAAGTTTA
>JAULBU010021323.1:0-19191 GCA_032358235.1 Odonthalia washingtoniensis
GCTATTCTGCGTCCAGAGCCGGAAGTTTTAGGTATGGAGGGGGTCTATTATGCCCAGAAAGGCATCAATACGCCGCTCCGCACAGGCATCGCTCAACGTAGGCATCGGTGCCACAACTCCTCCTGGATCTAGTTCGTGCGCCTCATGGCGCTGCGAGCTAACAGCAACCCCACAACTGACTACAGACGTCAATCGCACCATCATATCGTACGTAGAAACAAGGGGGTTTGGTTGCAAACAACCCAGTGCGGCGGAGAGGCCCCTATGATTCCCCACAACTTCTGCGATGCGTATGCGCAGACGTACCCACTCCATGCACTTTATGAGGTAGTCCAAAACATTGCGCTCCTAGGCACTCTCGCCGCACGTGTGATGGTGCAGCATGACCACCAACAAGCCACTCGCGTCGGCGTGGGACGACAGCGTGCAATTCCCCGTCCCACTGGAAGGGCGACATTCTCCTCAATGATACGCGCCTCGTCACGTGTTCAATAACCACCGCACACTCGCACTCGCATCGGCGCGCGCCGCCGACTGATTGACGGTCATGGGATCACCACCGGATATTCCGCAACTGCTCGCAGTTGCATAGACCATAGTCGGTTTGTTATGTTGGATAATTGATACAAAAGTAGGGCAGAAGAAAAAATGAGGTTGAATAATACGGTGGCCGTCGCGAACGCAAACGGAGACGGCCGACCCCAACCCACCAAAATTAGTGGGAGGGAGTGGTGTAGTACCCCCTGAAAGTGGGTACTGAAGGGCTACCAACACCAATTGCGTGCTTTATTGCTCTGTCTCGTCTTCTGTACGGGCCACCAGTCTCCACCCCAATTTCCCCTTTTCACACTTGTTTTCCATTTTTGTTTTCCTCTCACAACGTGTAGTGCTTGCACACCTGTAGCCTTGGGCCTAGAGGTCTGTGAGCACCAACAGCTTTAGACAATAAAAGATGTCTCGCGGGCGACAACTGGGCTCCAACGAGACGGGCATCTCTCTCGTGGTCAAAACTGGATCCCCAACCTTCTAATTAACTCACATCAAGCTTAGTAAAGCAACTACTAGATGAGTCCCCAGAAGGTCGGGACACGGAAGATCTATCAGTACTCCCCCATGTGCGCGCCTCCATCAGGGCCCAGATGCTCGTTTAAAATCAAGGAATCGTCTGACCTACCACCTTCGTTCTCCCGACGGTGTTTACAGTCACCGTCGTGATGGGATCCTATCCCCAAGTCTCTGCACCTCGACCCGCAACGACCGGTACCTCCAATCCGCTACGGATGTGGTACTGCAGACTCATCACCCAATCCGATACGCATGATCATTCTGGTCAGCTTTACAGATCAACCGTTGCTAAGTTTCATAGTACTATGCATGAAAAATCAACTCTTGGTCTTCACTTCTTCAACATAATTCACACGAAACCACATAATTCATAATGCAAACTGATCATCTTATAGAATGTCACCTTAAACTATGTTTATGGATACTAATCATATCATCAACCAACAGTCTATATCTACGTACTAAATCATTATTTGATCTCATATCAATCTATGACATATACATATATACAAAATACCTTGATCGAATCACATTAAGTGAATACCAACTTGTTAATTATCTAAAAAAATATCCATAACTACATACTCAATCATTATTTGATATCACATTCATGTATGACATATACCTAGATACAAAATACGTTGATGTAATCACACTTGGTGAATACCATTTAATTTATACCAATAACATCATTTATTCAAAGAATATTTATACCTACATACTCAAGCAATATTTGATCTCATATCAATCTATGATATATATGTACATAGTAAATACCTTTGAGCTTCACTATCTATCTCTTATTTGACTTACTAAATTTCAGATGTACATCCGCCTGCATACATATAATTAGAACTTGATCTAAAATCATAATACAAATTAGATACAGCTTAACAATTTCAAAATTCATGCCCAGGTTGGACTTACTGGATTCCATATGTATATCCTCCTGTATATATATAATTAGAACTTTATCTAAAATAATATTACTAATTCCATACAGTTTAATACTAACAAAATACATGCTTAATATTAATCCAAAACTGAAAACTTGATTTAAATTTTAACCTTAAACCTCAATAATGATCTGGAATAATTCAACGCAAATACAATTCTTTGCATAAGCCTTTCAAATTTTCAAATTTTCTCGGCGCAAGCGGCTTCGTTGATATTTTAGCGAGTTGGTCCTCAGTTGGAATATGTTCCAGTTTTATCTCATTGGCCTTGCCCTTCTCGCGGAAATAATGGTAACAAAGTCCGATTTTCTTGGATGCTAGATACCTCCCTTCACCTTTAGACAATCCAAGGAAATAAATGTTGTCCTAATGCCTCAAGTTGGGTCCTATCTCTTTCTGCTTCAAATCTTCTAGTAACAATGCAAAACCATACTGTCATCCAAGCAGCAGAATCTGCCGCAACATATTCGGACTCTGCCGTGCTGTATGTTTTGATCGTTTGTTTCTTTGAACTTCAGTCTATTAGGTGCTCCCCAATGTAAGTTATTATACCTGTTGTTCACCTTCTACTTATCAGATCATCTGTCATCTGACGCGACTGCTTACACATGCAGAAAACGCAACTTACAATACTTACTATAGAAGAGCACATACTGTTTTGTTTCATTTAAGTAGCGAAACAGTCCTTTCAGTGCTTGCCAATGACAGTCGTGCGGGTATGAAACAAAGCGGCTAACTCTGACACAGCGTGCGATATGTCCGGTCCCGTACATACCCCAAAGTATAGGAAGCAACGAACAAACTAGAGATAAGGGAATGTTTCCCTTTTAGCTTCCGTTGGTTGAAAGGATAACGTGTTCATGTCCTTTTCTGCTCATAATGGTACTGATTTATGCTTGGAATCTGTTATCCTAAATCTTTGTAATACCTTATATATATATGAGGTCTGAATCATATATATTCTTTTTGGCTTTGTGGTTATATTAATGGCAAGGAACCAATCTCCGACACCATGTATTTCATTTTGAATATACCATTCAACTCCTCCTTTCATTTGTGAAGCATCGAGTCGTTAACTGGCATCAACAATATGTCATCAACATATAACATTATGTCCAAATCTAATGCATCGTTCTTGTAGCGCATGTACAAGACGGAGTTGGAATTACTTGGCTTCATGCCGCATCCTTCTTACAAGAAGGTGTAGAGAGTTAATATGCGGGATTCTTGCTTCAAACCATACAAGGCTTTCAATAAGCGCACCAATTTCCCTTTTGGTATGATGACCTCGGAACCAAGTAGATGGTTCAGGTATAGTATCTCATCTGTTAGCGCGGAGTGCAGGACGGACGCGATAACATCCATCTGGTGCAGTTTCAACTTCAGTTTCATCGCGATTGACAATATGACTCTTAATTCCGACATCCTCGATACTGGGCCTTGCACGGGATCGTAATCTTCACCATGGGTTTGCATGTACCCTTTTGCAATCTATCTGGTTTTGCAATTTTTTACGTTCCCTGGTTTGTCCGTCCTGGTTTTAAAAACCCATTTAGTGTCTATTCTATTTCTGTTGCTCGGCGTGTCTACTAGTTCGTATACTTTGACGGTATTCATCGCGCTCATCTTTTCATCACACGCTTGCTTCCAATATTTGGCGTTGCCTGTTCTTATTTCCTCTTGGTATGACATTGGAGTATCTGTATCGTCTGTCAGTTCTTTTGCCAGTAAAACTGCTTCTGTCATGCTGGAATGTCCTCGGTCAGATTCTACCATCACAAGCTTCGGGTTTTGTTCTATTACTGGTGATAATCTGTCTATGGTTCGTTTCAGAGTTTTGATTATGTTCTCGGCCCATTTCGGGTATGCTGATCTTCTTCTCGTTGTGACCTTTTTACTTGTGGTTGCACTACCCGTCCCGTCTGGAAGCACTATTCTATTTAGAATATCATGCGGATTACATGGCGTCGGCGTACTGTAATCACTTGCATCTTGTGCGACTTTCTCACTTGGTTTTGAAACATCATGTTCATTTGTTATGTTTTTAATGTCTTTTACGGATATGGATATCGCCATCATCATCGCCAACCTTATTATTTACATCACTATCTATTATTGGATGTTAATCCTGATTTAAAAGTTGACCTTCTTCTTCTTTGAAGGTGTTTTCTGGCTCTGGGTTTGTGGATGATATGTAGTCGTTATTCACAACCTTGTACTTGGGATTGTAATGTATTGGTTTCCGTGGTCGCACGTTCCCGCAAATGTATTATTCTCTCTACGAGGCGTGGAGGTTTTTATGTCTAAAGTCACAGTATGCGTTTCATCCAATATAAGTTGTTCATCCGCTTCTCCGCTGAAATTTACATCTCGAGCTTGAACGATGCTTCGTGTGGAGTACCAGTAAAGTTTATAATGAAGCGTATCTCCAGTTATACCTATCAATGTTCCTCTTTCCGCGGTGAATTCTAGCTTTGTCCTGCTGGGTAGCGGTATATATATTAGCGTGGTACATCCAAGGGGTTTCAACATCTTCAAATCCGCTTCTTTATTAAAACACCTGTGGTATGGCGTATCCATATTTTGGAAGGTGGATGTAGTACATCTGTTGCGAATCATTGTACAGTGTTGAATGGCATATACCTACCAACACTTTGGCTGACCTGCATATAGCAGCAGGGTCCGTGCCATTTCGGTTATGATTCTATTCATTCTTTCTGTGACATGCATCTGCGCATCTGCAGCTCCGCCTGTTAATGCATGTGTTATGCCATTAACTCGCAAGTAATCATTAATTTGATTTGAGCTATACTCTTTACCTTGATCCGTTTTCAGAGTCTGGACTTCGAAGCCTTTGTTTCTCTTGAAAGATAAATATTGCTCTACATTGATCATTGTCTCACCTTTGTTTTCATTAAGACTGTTATAGTGAGACGTGAGTAGTCGTCTATGTACTTTTGGAAGTGTAATTCATTATTAACGCCTGGGGTTGAGAACGGACCGCACATATCGGCGTATACGAGGTCCCCTACCTTTTAGGTACAGATCTCGCATGTTTTGACGTTTTTATTGTACTTTCTCGTGTTTTACTTTCCTTCAGCGCACCTCACACTATTTATTTCTTTGCTCTATTCCCCTTCTTTCAGTTCCAGTAATCATTATCGTGTGAGATGTTTCAGGCCACTTGAAGACCCTTCGTTCCACATCTTTAACGCATGAGAGATTTAATCATTGTAGGAGCTGTCCTCGTTTTCTGATCTCTCAGATAATACCTCTGCCAACGGTGCTGACTTTGAATTTTCTTCTGTGATTTGTGTTGCAACTGCTTGCAGCTCCTTCCCTTCTCTTTGCTCATTTGCGCTAAATAGATTGTCTGAGCCCTTTTTGCCTTTGAAAATTGCTTTCTTGTTTCTTGAAATTGTGCAGTCTGCACCTTCAAATTTAGAACTTACTCTGGGGTCAATAGCCAATTGACCGAGTGAAATTAGACTTAGACTCCTTACTATATTAGGCACCAGTTTTACTTGTCCATATACTGTCAATGTCCACCTAAATCGATCTTCTATCCTACTAAATATGTTGGTGAAAGTGGTAATTTCTACGTCGAGTTATACGGATGTCAGTATTTTGTCTTTTAATAGGGTATCTATAGCAATAGCAATAGGATCTCAATATCAATAGGATTCTAAATATCAATAGTAATAGTAATAATACTTATGTTAGTAATAGAAAATACAACGATAATAGTGATAACAGCAATACTTCGATCTATATGCAGTTATCAAATACTGTATACCAATGCGACATTCGGCCCAATCCACTGACACGGTTAAGTGCCTTTGCGCGTATGTGTGCCTGGGTATGGTCAGTAACCCCGTAAACTCCCGCACGTTGGAGCTTACAAAGCGGCCGTCAAGTCTCCCGTTGCTCTGCCGAAGGATCTTTATTCTGTCGCAGACGTGGTGTTTTGACTTTCAATCTGGATCAGGGTTTTCGCTCCGGATGAGATATCAAAGTTGAAAAATTGTCTAATTGTCTAAAATGTCTACCTTCGTTCTTTTATTTCTTCCTTGGATGTATAATTTGTATACTGAATCATTTTAGATTACGGTCCGAGTAAAAACAGCCCACAGGTGCAGGATAAATGTTACTCTCAGTTGGCGGTCAAATTACTTCAGTACGTTCTGCCGAAACACCTGTAATCTAAATTCTCTCTTCGCTATGTGAATAATAATTCTGATTATTCAGCATACAGCGTGTGCTGTGTTTCATGAATTGCCAAGTCACACAGAGTGTAAGCGGCCATCTCAAACACTACCTATGACTTCTTTTTTATCACCGCCTGTATGTACCATACCTCATATTTTCTTTCCTCTGTTTTGCAATTATTTTTCTTCCTCCCTTCTTCTTCCTCGAAATCATTACTGCTTTCGTCCTCCCCTCTTCTTCCTCGAATATCCTTCATATCTTCTTCTGCGCCTCTCCTCTAATCCTGCATTTATTCGCACCTCATCTCCGCGTCTCGTCTTCGTGCGTTGTTCCGCACGAACATGAAGAGCTCGATGGTTTACCATCGACACTCCGAACCTTTTCTTCCGTGCGAAAAGGCCAAACCTTGGGGTTTTAGGTGAAAACGTTCCTTTCCATGATGAGGAATAGCGGGGATGTTTTTGTAATTATTGGCTTAGTAAGGGGATCGACAGGATTGTTTGGTCCCGGTATCCAACTATTCTGCCAAGCTCTCCTAGATTGTACGATTGACGAAGCGCTGGGATATCGATTTTGAGACGTCATTCTGCCGTATTTCCGTCCCTTGCCACGACTTTAAATGCGGTCTTCGTCTGTGTTTTCGGAACTGAATGCCTACATTCAAGAGGCGTAGTTTTGGTGTGGATGTCACATCTGCAGGCCATGCGAATTTTGGGGGTCCGTTTAGGTTACATACAGAAAACTACAGTGTTTTCATGGTCACGAATGGTAACTAAAGGAAAACTCTACACGATTTGAAGATAAAATGTATGGGGCATTAACTGTAGCATACAGATACTGTATGTTTTAATGTATGAGGCATAGAAATGTACTCACGGACAGAGCAGAATAAATGAAAGAAATTGTCTGAGCCAACATACATTGTTTGAAAAATTACACGAATGTATCATTGAAAATTTCTTTCATACACAGGATATTCTTGTCTATGTAATCTAGGCTCGTAACTACACATTGTGTATGAGAGGTTGAATGAATACTTCATATAATACTACGAAAAATGTAGTTTCTAATGTAAGTCACATTGACTTTTAAATCCACGTTCTGATTGTTTGAGTGTATGCAAACTACATCAATTTATTCATATACCGTATTCAATATTCAATATTCAATGGTTCATCCATTTCACATTCATTTCATTTCATGAATGTGAAAGTGGATGGTTATTGTTATTTCTGATGTATATATCTGTTATATGTAGGAATGATATGATGGAATATGGGAATGATCTATAGAATAATAGAAATATCCATTGCAATACATGTATACCCATTATGGTATACACGATATTAATATTTTAATCATTTGTGATATCATGCGATATCAAATCGACCAATTTGATAAAATATGAGAAAAGAAAAATAACAAAGGAATGTAATAACAATAAACTTGATAGAGATGGAGCTATGAAAAATTGTATGGAACAAAGAAAAGTGAAAATATTAGAAAATATGCAGTAAAATAAAACTGAGAACAACCATAAGCAACGACCAAGAAACGCATCCAATAAGTATATATTAATATATCATGCATATAAAATCTATATAAATCTATTTTTTGGTTCATATTCATTCTTTCACTGTGAACATGTAAACAATAATGAACTTCATACATATAAAAATGGCATCAATAAATATAAAGAATATAACAAAAGTTAGTAATTTGAATATGAAAAGGTCATGACATAGGAATTAGAGGATAACACCGTAAACGGAAGAGGAATGCAAACATACCTATTTACCTGAACCAGGGTAGTTGAAGATGAGAAGAAACCTGTAAACCAAAATCAGGAGAGGAAGTGAAGGTAAAGGAAGGTTAACAAATATGAATGGAGTAGTACAAAAATGTTTGAATGAATTAATAGTTAATGAATACTTACCTGTCCTAAAAGGTTGACGCATGCAATAAGTTCATCGCGATAGGAATTGACATGTACGAGTCGCGGTTCAATAATCAGAATGAGTGAACTATAATCTTGTTGGGATCACAGTTGCAAGCTGATCGCTTATACTTGTGACTGGTTGATAGAAATGTGCGCGGATGGCGGAAAAGGAGGTAATGGAATTGTATGGAAATGGAACATTAATGGCTGATCAGTTGAAATTGTAAGAACTGAAAAAGGCACACAATGGTCATTTCTCGCACTGAAACGGCAGATCAGAAAAAGGTTGAGAAATCGAAAAAACTACTATTGCCATTGAAACTTCCAATATTATTTTTAAATAAAAAATCAAGTAAATATACGACAGAAAATAATTAAAAAATTACCCAACCCGAAAATATAGCAATTAAGAACATTAACGGATCCAAAAATTTAAATGTGAACGTAAGCTTTCTGTCACGTGTATGCTATTAACAAAATGGCGTGGTGTCCTCGAAATCTCTCAGAAGACACCACAAGTACGTAGCCTTGAAAAGTAGAAATGGGGATACAGATGCATGACATGAAAAAGATGGATACTTCATGATGTATGATACTGGCTCTGGAATATATAAGCAATGTACGAAAATTTTTTCAGTAGTTTATGTAATTAATGTGCCGTGTGACAATTTTTAATAAAGCAAAACATATGCACCTATTTAACTAACTTTTGACGTCACAGAACACAGCTGTAACTTTAAACCGGATAAATCAACAGGAAATTCAAGAGAAACATCTAGTATTATCATGAACGCTTCCCATGGACAACAGTATGGCTGTGGAAATCCTGGCTGGCAGTAGCGGAACTATAGCTAAATCCGTATCGTTATCGACGGAAATGGGACATGCAATGGACAAGAGAAAAGATGGTGTGCTAAACAAGTCGTTGGCTGTATCTTTAAGTATCATAGAATCTTTAGTTGGGAGGAAGGAGGTGGAAGTAGTTATTAGCATCATCTGCGACGCTGAATTTGATGCGAGATTATTCTCAAATCGAGTACCGTCAGTTAAATACTGTAAAGAGATTACGGCTGAAATTGTGAGGAATTATCGGGAAAGGGAGTGAATGGTTAAAATAAATGTATGAATGGTAGTGGGGTTGAAATTGAAAAAATTTTCAACTCATTTTTATCATCTCCCTGTCTTGTTTTTATTTTTTAGTGTATCCTGATATTAAAGAAGTAACGTGTGTTATAAGGTCAATAACGTTAAAGTACTTTGTGAATTATTACTAGTACAGTCTAGTTGTTAGTTATTGTTTCCAATATTACAATTTGTACTGCATGTTTTGTTGAGAGCATTCAGTTTCAAAAATTGTAGCCTATCTGTAAAATTTTATACTATGATTTATAATGAAGAAGGGACACAGTTAGAAAAAGACTACTTGTGGCTCACGTTTTTACCATGATGTTATATATGATGCAAACAAATAGGTGTAAAGTGGTTTCCTTCATGGTAGTAACCACATTTTGATTATGGATTTGATCAATGATCATTTCCATAAACACGGTGCGGTAAGCTAAGTGGGTGGTAACATGGGGAGTAGTTGAATTTATTAGCAGCTATATATAATGTATCATTTTAAAGAGTGTTTACTTGCTATTCGTATCATATATAGCCTGTGTTAGAGAGGCTGTATTTGGAATGACATGAAAAAAGGTACAGAAACCATAGCATTTCCACTCCATATGGTGAACGCGATTTTGCGGAAAATTAATTAATTGATTTTCCTGTGCAGCAAAAAATCAATTTATTGCTTTTCCAAAAAATAACCTCCTCCATATGGAGTGGAAAGTTTTGCGGAAAATCAATTAATTGATTTTCCGGAAAAATCGAACTCCACATGGTGTTGAAATAGCATACAGTGTCTACCAGATACATAGTGTAGTGCAGTTTTGACTGCAAGCTGTACACATATACTATCATAGCCGTTACATGTAGTTTCAACCTATGTCGGAACTTGTTCCACTATCGAAAGTTGAAGATAATATTTTACCAGGAATAGAATTTAATCTTAAAGTTATTGCGATTCATTTAGTGTTCTGAAATCAGATATGGCGAACCGCAAAGGTGCTAGGAAACGTTTGGGAATATTGTCGGGGTCAACAGTGAGAAATTCGGAACTCCCGTCGAAAGTGGCAAGAGCGGGTAGTTGCGGAAGTGACGATGTGGTAGATGAAATCGGTTGCCCTAGTTCTAACATGGATGTGGGAAGGCGCTGTTTTGACTGAGATCGAGGTAGAGGAAGGATTAGTAAAGTTCGTGTAAAAAGAAGAGGGTGTAATGGTAGAATTAGCGAAACAGGTACAAACTAATCTTCATCTATGACTCGTATTGATAAAGTGAACAATCGAAACACGGACGATATGGATTCCAGAAAGGATAGTGATGTGATTTTAAATACTAGGTGAAATGGTAGAAACGCTAACGATGTGGGTGCTGCATTGGACGTATTTTTGTCAGTACAAGAAGAAGAAAATTTGGAAAATTTCCGTCGGCTCGAAGAGGATGTTCGAAAACTAACTGCGGAGAACACGAGACTTTCCGTGTTGAAGAATGAGTACAAGGTTTTGACCAATAAGAAAGGACGGAAGGTGTTGAGTAAAAAGCTTTCAACCAAGGCCCTGCACTCAGAACTTATAGAAATTGATTGTAAGAATGTTGCAGTAGAAGGAATGGTGCAGAGTTTAGAAGTTCTTGATCAAGAACTCTTTAAAAAAATGGGAAATAAAAAGAAGAGTCGTGGCAAGTATGTGGAGAGGATGATAAGGCAAGTTCACACCATATATTTGGGAATTGGACTGGCAGTAGACCTCAGAATGCAAAAGTGGGGAATCAAGGAAACGTGTGAATTGGATCTATACAATTATCGAAACGCCAGAAACTGGACTGAGAGTGCAAACATTTTCATGGAGAATGGCATAAAATGGTCGGACAGTTCAATGATTGTACCAACACCAATGACCTTTCTCTGCAGTGGAAACAACATATATGTCCCCTTCATCAAAAGCGAGAAAGATATTATATGTTCATTACTTAGAGCCGAACTTTCATGTGGTGAAGGCGTAAACATATATAGTACGGAAGAAATGAGGGATGTCGTTGTAGAAGAGCTATCAAAATTTGGTACTTCGGAGGGGCGTTTGAGACAGTTGTTATCTGATTTTTGTAGTGGAAAGAAATGAGCTGCTAAAGACAGATTCTTTGAAGGACTTGGCTATGGCTCTCTACTATCCCGATTCAAGTTGAAGGAATCCGGTGCAACAGAACGAAGGGAGGCAAACATTTCTGTCGCGAAGAGAAAGATAATGAAATCGAGTAGAAACAGTGTGTTAGACATTCCATGGTGGCCTACTGCGGACCTTTCATATATTCAATTACGGGAATGCGGCAGTTCTGTTGAACCTTACTTTGACCGACATGACTACGATGAAGAAATGTTGAATCTGTTTAAAAACAAGATCGGTCCTGCTGTATTGCATGATTTCATTGGATATATCCCGAATGAAGAAGAAGGCGACATTGTGGAAGGGACTGTGATGATTAATCCTCGCGTAGATGCTTGGATTTGTAGCTGTTTTAACCTACTCATTGTGAAGAAATATCGTGGGAGAGGTCGTCAGAAAGAATTCAACCAAATGTTTTCAAAATATGAAAAACTGGCGACGTAACAGTTAATTCGGGAAATAAGAAGGCTTGTAGGAAAATGGATCCCTGAAGAGTTGGAAGTACCGGAATGTGCAGATGGAGAGCAGGAATGTATGTTCAAATAAATGGAACGTGGCTCCATAATGATTGTTACCACTAAAAGTCTAAAGAAACATTTCATATCTGTATAATGAACCTGGTTTCGACAGTACATCGAAAGGCAGTGCGAAATTATCAATGACTGCTATATCACAAAAATATCGTCTGACTGGAAAAGAATTGATAAACTTGGAAAGCCGTACAACGAAGGATCAGTCCGCAGTACTTTGTTTGAAGATGGAGGAGATAATGAAGTGAGTGGAAATAGGGACAAATATTTGGAATGACGGAACATGTAATGTGAACTAAATTAATGTATACGGCCATGTTACGTGGGATGATTATCTTCGTCATCCTCTCCAGTATCAGTAGTTAGATATCTGAATTAATCCCTTTCCCTGTAAAAAAGATTAATGTATAACCGTTTATTCTGCCATGGAAACTGTTCAGGGAACGAATCAATTTCGAAATTTGACGTCAATACGTGTACAGATGTACATGTGGTATAAAAATCAATGATATCGTACCACTGTCCAGTTTATAAAATATGTTCCGCGGAACTTATGTCTGCGCTATGTCTTGTTTAGTCAACCTCATCAAACGTAGTTCATCGAAGCAATATGAAGTTCAGAACTTTATCGACATTGTCCAGAGGCTAAGTGAATTCCATGTATTGTACGAAATCTAAATTCTTCCTGTCCATAGTACGGTATTATTTCGTATGGAATAGACGGGGGACCTTTTCTATATAGTAAACGGGACTAATCGTCACCACTCTTTCTAAGGAAAACTCTTTTCCTTTCCTTCTTGCTTGGACCGAACTGTGTTGTTGCAAATATGCGTTTCCTTTTACGGCGATGTGGAGGAGGATGTTTGTGATTTACAATATTTATAGAACTGCCATACTGTTGTAACGTTGGAAGATGTCCGCCAACTATGTACCATGAATTGAAAAATTTGAGGTATATGTTGAAGTTTGTAAGCAACAGATCGTGGTTTCGGAAGTATGTCTGAACGAAATCCGTGAATACTGTCAGACTGGTACGTGAAAAGTTTTTGAATATTGGAGTAAGAATTTGCGTTGTGGATTCGTTACACAGTCCCATTCTTTGTCTTTTGGCAATATTCTGTGGTTACGAAACAGAAATACCGTCCCGTACCAAACATGGTGATAAATGTGTTTTACCTTTAGCCGTAGTAGTCGTCCCTGACGAATTAGGTATATCAATCTGGATGGACAGTTGTTTTAGAAACGCAGCATGTGTTGAACTTCGATGGATATTTGAAATTGTTGGTCCCATATTTTTCACCGTTTCATCCATTCCTGTTGCCATCCCTTTGAAAGTAGACTGATAGGACTGTTTGAAGAATGTATTGAAGTGCTCGTAAGGTTATGCACCAATAATATTTATACTTCCAAACCTAGAGTGGTCTTCTACCACGTGGTCTAGTGAATATAACTTCAATGTGGAGATTCCAGTATCGCAATGTTTCTGAACTGTTTCTATGCATTGCAGCTTGAGGATAGAAATTTTGTCCCCGATGTCAGCTATCTATTTCTGTGGCCATCCGAGGGAATTATTGTCCTATAGAAAATCTTGCATTAATGTTGTGTAATTTGTGCAAATGTTTGTCAAAGGAGAATCATACTGGTAACCACTGACTCTATCGATAAATCCTGCCACGAAAGGGAAAACCATATCCAAACATTTATAAGCTTTTCCCTCCAACATTCCTCGAATTGAATTACTTATGAAGAAACCGTTCAGATTTTGAGATTTCTCCCTTGTTAAGAAGTCAACATGAAACCCGGGTGCACCGAACTGGTTTTATATTTCAGCAAGTAATGAATTAAAAGCCCGTAACAACGCCATGCGCTATGTCCGAAATTGTTTCCCGTTCTTTTCATAGTTAAAAATGGACTTGACAGATATGTCATGAAACAAGTTTTGATTGCTTTAGAAGTACCGAGATGAAGGTTTTGAAATGGTTCATACGTAAACATTGATAAAACACCTGGAAGGAGTAAATGAGGATGTCTCTTCTCCAGTTTATTAAGAAATGGTACACATGGTGCGACATAAACGTCCTGAAGAATTTGTTGTGCTTCACTTCGTAAACAAGTCTTCTCTACTATTTACGACGCTGTATTTTCTTGTTTTAACAAAGTGGTAACGGCATCTCTTCTCGTTCATACATATTCAACGTTTCTCGGAGGCGATAATTAAGACATTGGACATGTCTTGAATTCGATTGAAACTCCCAAGAATCTCACGCATGGACGCGTGGTAGTAAAGTTATGTAGATCTCCAGACATGTCTTTTCTTTCTGGTATATCACAGCAGTATGGAACTATGACAGAGAAGAAATTCAATTTCATCTTTTTGTTTCTACATACTTTAAAATCTTCCATGGAATTTTCAATTAACGTCGCAAGAACCGTTTTCATTGCCTCATGCAACAAAACCATTTTATCATCTCGACTCCACACTGAAGAGGTCAGTGGGACGTGATCGTAAATCGCAATAATTTCATCACTGTCTGTGTCACTATTTCCGCAGTAGTCCTCTATGACTTTCTTTGACTGTGATCCTTGTAACCCAACAGGAAGAAATCCAATTAAAGTATAACCATGGCCTATCAGAAAATGTCTAAATTGTACGGACATATTCAAAAATGTGACATGTATGAGATAACCAACTAAGTGGTGCGACTTCAAAGTTGTTGCTGTTTTATCGGTATATATATATATGTAACATTCTAACCAAGAACTTCGGTGACGTGTCTCTACTTTGATTCCACTCAATTTAAGACTTGTAATTTGTCATTACATGGTTTCTTATGTACATGTACAACTGTGCAAAGAATTCGGATTGCAGAGGATGTGAGATATAATTACGGTCAACATCGTTGAAACATGGTCTAAGTTTCACATCTGTGGCACTAGCTACATTTATTTGTGTACGTAAAACACCAATGCCGTCTTTTTGTATAGGAAAGCTTTTCTATTGTCGTCTGACGCAGTGTAGTATGATACCTCCAAATTTTGAAATCCGTCATCGATTAAACTGCGATTCACAGTTCTGTCCACAATTGACATGCATTTATTCCAATCAGTTATGTCGTTACGAAAAACATCTGCACTAAAAGTATCTGATCGAGGCATCCGGATTACCTTAATTACATCAACAATTCAAATTTCTTCTGATAAGGTTACCAAATGATTCGCTGTAACTTTTAAATCAGTGACTTGTTCTGAACGTTCGAAGGGACGTTGATCATCAGGAAGCGCACAGTCTGGCTCATTGCAGTACACTCTTTCCACATCAGGTCCTTCGTAATGGGCATCGAAGCTGTCCGTGTGCTGCTGATAACCATTTACATTTGTTGCATGTCGCATAGTGTGCAATCTCTTCTTCTTATTTTATTTTCATGACGTGCAATGTCATTTGTAATCAGCCGAAACTTCTGTCCAGTCTGTGAAATACGTTGTATGGCAGACAAATAGTTTTGTTACCATTATAGTAAAATGTCGGATCCAGAGCAATACCGTTCGATGTCACATTCTTTGAATAATTAGAATATTTGGTAGAATAATTTGTTAAAAGGGACCAACGTACTGACCGATATTGCTTACTTTTTACTGCCAGTACCAGTAGTTGATTGTGCCACTGTAAGTAGTCAAAATAAATATACGCATGTCCCAATTTAAAAAATGTTAAAATTTTCCTCCATATTTAGGAAAACGTTTTACACATTTTTTGTTGTCGGCAATGTGTAAGTAAGATGACAGCCTGTATAAATTAAATACATGACATTGCAAAAAATTGACAGGAATATAAAGTATATGTGTTGTACAAATGTAACTATAACCGTTTCTGAGAACAAACGTACAAATTAACTTAGCATATAGATAGAAATAAACTTATACATGCAAGGTAAACAAAGATAAATTCAATCAAGAAGACATTGTCAACCTAATGGTGGCACTTCATCATCTGCCATTCATAAATCATCCATATTTCGTGGGTCATCTTCACCGCCATTATTACTTTCATCAGGTTCTCCGTCGCTATGACCACAACTCGAAGGACTGCTTGAACTTTTCAATGTGACAGATAGCCGTTCACCTCTCCGGCGAAAACTGCATCCATATGCGTATGAAATAGCTTCTTTCAAATTGCTACTCTGGAATAATATACATATGATACCACAGTGCTTCTGTTCCATTCCATCCTGCCCCTGCATGCTGAACGTAACCATCACCAATGAAAATAAACTGTGGGGGATTTGAATTTCATGCATTTCCAAACAACTTGCAATTCTGTCCTTTTCGTCCTTGATCAAATGAACATAACGATGGGACCCAGGAGCTATCCATAACGATACACCTTCACTAGAACTTGTAATTGTGAAGTGACCTGGAGAAACACTCTTCCTGACGTCAAAGTTATTGTGACCATTTTGTGGTGGACAATCCTTACCAGTGATCAAAACGCGGCCCCCACCGTTTGCAATTTTAGTCGGCCAATTACAATTTTTATCTAAATTCGGCAATGAGCACAACAATCATATCCATAAGTCCAGTGCAGCACGACGTTTATCTATCCATACATCGTCACGATGACTTTCCATTTGATTTTCAAGTAGACTTGTTGTACTAGAGTACCTTTCAATGCCATTGTTTCTGTCATGTTCTTCATTTCGATAAATACCCGTGTTGATAATTGGACTCCAATGATCTCTACTGATTTTACCTTTCAGTGCCTCTTCGCCCGTAAAACATGTTCACTGGATTGAAAAATATAGTGAAGTGCACCATTTTTATTGATATGTAGCGATAAAAGTATTGCTGAGGACCTCAGTAATACTTTTAATGCGACATAGCATTAAAAATGGTGCTATTGTATCAATAAAAACGAAGAAGAAAAATGGGTGGGAAAAATCATTCGAAATGTTTTTACTTTTTCAATTTCCATTTCTATTGCTAACTGAGCAACGTTTCTATCAATCAGGACCAATAAAATAAAGTAAAGCTAGTAGCTGTTATCACTTTAAAAAAATGACCAAAATATACTTTCGCCCAGCAAGTTCCCAAATAGTAATGAAATCATTTTTATTGATGAATGTATTGCATGTATTTTTGGATTGTTTACAAAGATAATTTAAGAAACGATTTTATCAATGAATGTTGTCTACGGTAAAGTAGACATTGGCCAATCAGGGCCGTTTGAGACCCATTTTTGGACGTTTTCATCCAAAAATGGGCTCGTTTTTACAATCTCGATCATGTTTTTCTGGATCATCCCCAAACTTTGTCTAGGATTAAGTTAAAGTATTATAAAATTCCACACCAAGTTTGGACGTGATCCGAGAAGGTATGGGCGAGATACAGAATGTTTGAGACCCATTTTTGGACTTTTTCCGTCCGAAAATTGTTTTTTACAATCTTGACCATTTCTATCCGGAAAATCCCCAAACTTGGTGTGGGATTAAGTTGAAGTATTATAAAATTCCACACCAAGTTTTATTGTTGTCAATCTTGGTGACGACGTGTTATTTTTATCCGAAAGGAACTGCTACACAGGAAATGTCGACTGCTTATTGTGTAATTTCATGTCGTGTGTAAAAAGGTGTTGATGGACCCAAAGAAATGGTTGACGGGGTCTCGTATTTGAATATAAAAAAAATGCAAAAATACATAAATGCAAAAATGCAAAAATGCAAAAATGCTTTCTCTTCATTCCGCTCCGTTGCTATTTATTGTAAATATAATTGATGTTCTTCAATAGATTTGATAAATTCCATTAACAGTAAAGACTGAAAACAAGTGTACTTGGATGAGATTGTAAAACATGATTGCCGATTAGCGTACAACCTCTTTGAAGGAAAGTTAATTTTGATAAAATGAAACCATTGACGAAGCAGATGCATGACAGATAAATAAACAATGTAAATTTCAGTTGGTCTTCTATTTCATCAATGCACATGGAACCAAATTAATGTCTCCTTATTCTGACGTGACTGTCAAATGACATGGATTTGATGGTTTCATGAAATTCCCAGCCCTCACAATAAAATCTCTTTCACTCTTTTCTCGTTTACAAACACAAACATAAGTAAAATTACATTTCGTCCATGCTTCTGAACAATCTTTTGGTAAATCCCATGATTCTTTTTAACTATTTAATACACATACCCATATAACATCAGTATAAACTTTAACATGACATTTATCTGCAGGTTTCATATCATCCTCTGTAGCACATACATCAGTTTCAAATAAACTAGATCCGTAAATTCGGAACGGACACTAAATAGTTCCATTATTGGGATCAATAGGACCATCTACACATTTTGACATATCATAAGAATTTCTGCATGCTATGATTTCACCATTATTTTCAACTACTCGTACACTTCCAGACATAAATTTGGGAGCGTAATTTGCTGATTTAACAGACCCTGATTCAACTTCGGAGATAATTATTGTTCCTTGACACCAATGAACAATCATTAAAAGGCAGATGATTACTGTTGATTTTTAATCATTTATTGCTTCGTCATTTTATTTTCCCTTTTGTTATTTTTTTTCTGGTTGTTCTTGGTTTACTTATCTTTTCTCCGTTGTTGTTGAATGTGGCTTGAATGATGCTGATATTTTCGTACTTTACTAGCAGATTAAATGTCCGTATTAGTAGTAGCAGTATCATCACCTCCATTTATTCGTTCCGTCTTATTTTTACATGTTCCTAAGATGGTTGTGGTTGGATAACAGATTGGAATAACACTTGAGGATAACCAAGCCGTCCACATACACCTACAGTAGGATGTGATATTGCCCATTCCTCTGCCAAAACTACTGCAGGCCGTGATAAATCAGGTACCGCATCAAGAATTTCGTATAAGAGATAGTCGATAGCCTCTGATATTTGTCTTAAACCAATTCCAGTTCCAGCTGAATGGTGTGTCACATAATTTTTAAAATATCGAATTAATACAGGTGTTTCATGAGTAATTGCAAGTCTTTCAACAGCTTCTTTAAATAAATGACTTGTCGATGACTTACTATCATCGTCATTGTTGACACCATTCATTGAACGACCTGCTGAAGAAGAAATATCGAATAACAGGGCAACTGTAGCACCTCCACGAATGAATGGATTGGGATCCGCATCAACAAATTCACCTAAAGGTTTCACTAATACTTGAAATGGGTGTCGATCCTCTGTAAAT
>JAULBU010021334.1:0-18750 GCA_032358235.1 Odonthalia washingtoniensis
GGTCTAGTAAATTTTCTTGGGTCTTACACGCTCCTTCTTCTCGTGGTGTCGTGCTCTCGCCTGGCTTTTGGTGGTGTTCGTCATTTTCGGTATTTCGCCGTCCTTAGTCCTCTTCTCAGCCATCATGACGCTTTTATCTTCGTCGTCTCTTTAGTAATAGCCGTTATCTCTTCACCGTAAGTGTCATCATTTGGCTGTCTTTGTCATGTCTTGATCATCATCATGATCGTGAACATTATTATTATCATTGATATAGTTAATATCATGTAGTCGTTATTCTTGTAGTCCTAATCATCATTATTATTATTTTAGTTCTAATCATCATCATTATTATTATTGTCGCCTAATTATCATCACCAAATGCGGTTATTATTACCATCAATCATCTATTAATTTTATTTTTATCATTATTATCATTATCTAGTCATCATCATCATTTATTATTATTGTTATCATTTCATATTATGATATTTCATTTACCAACATTACCATCTAATCATCATTCTTGTCTATTGCTATTGTTTCCAACATCATTATCATGTCTTGAAATTGTTATCAACATCATCATCATCTAATCTGTTGTTTCATCTCAACCTAGGTCGCTCCTCTCTCATCGGCTTGTCGCACGAATTGTTGCATGAAATTTGAATGACCTTTTACATCTATCTCATTGCGGGTGTTGGATCTGTGATCACCATCACAGACGAAGAAGCATTTTACTCCGCGCATCCATCCAGAGTTCGGTGTACGGGGACAATCATTCCCACCCCTGCCGTGATTCGAATTCCCTTGCGTATTCATCCATGGTTTCTTCAGTGCACTTCTGGCATCTTCTCCGTACTGTTTTCACAACGACTGATGAACTTGGTCGTCACCACCCTTCTCTATGCATATTGAGCTCTTAGTTTATCGTTTAGTTGATTAGCCACGCGATTCATGGCCTCTTGAATGGCTTCTGGCAGTCGATCTCTAATCGAAGGTTTAATTGAGAGGATACTTATTGTAGTAATTGATCTGTCTCTTAGAAACTTGTCGTCCTGGTATAGAATACCCAACTGTTTTCGGCGTGACATCAACTCAGAGCCAAATCGGTTGAATACTGCTGCCTCTCATTATTCAGATTCCTCCTCCATGGCTTCGTTTACCGTCATGGATTGCAATTTTGATAGGATTATTCCTTTACGGTCTTCCGAATTGTACCTGTAGAAGATGTGTTGTTTTGAACCATCAACTGTCATTGTTTTGAAACCGACGATGTGTCGGGTTTAAATTAAAAACATCATCGTTTTAAAACCGTCGATGTGTCGGTTTGAAGCAACGACATCATCGTTTCAAAATCAACGTTGTGTCGGTTTGGAGAAACAACATTATGGTTTTGAAACCGACGATGTGTCGGTCAGACATTTTAGGATAATGTTATCATACAGATAGTAAGTATTTTATTTATTACAAAAAATCGAGGAGTTTCATGACGAATATTTGTTGTATCGGTATCTAAGAATGATAAAACAGATGTCCGCATTTTTGCACCAAATACAGGAATTTCATCTAGTGCGGCACATGTCAAACCTGTGAGGAGCATTGAATATGGTCGTATACGTCCCTTCTGAACATCCCATTCTGCAGCGACTTCTTTTCCTCTTACGTTTTCTTTACGTCTATCATCCTTAGCTTGTAGCTTCTTTGTCTGGGCAAGCAATCTCTCCCTTAAACCACCATCAATGACAGGATCTGAAGCTCAACGTCATAAATTATAAACACTGCCTACCCGCGCCTTCAATACAATCGATGATAAAACATTCTTTCCTTACTCCTTCTGTCACGATCAATGGTAAGCACCACCTCCTCTAAACTCACCCTGATAAATTCCAATAAATCCCTCCACTACCTCCATTGCCATAAATGACAGGTACGACCTCCTTCCATCCGGTACTATTAATAAAAATACTCCGCACCTCCTCTCCGGCATCACCAGCGATAGGTATTCCGATAGCCAATTACAATCCTTCCAACACCATCAATTGTAAGCACTTCAACTACCTAGTTCCCCTACACTATCATCAATGGTACGCATTCCCTCTCTAGAGCCACCACCATTAATGGTAAAAATCCCTCGCTATCCTCCGCGCCACCATCAATGATAATGATTCCCTTCTCGCCTCAACCTGAATAAATTTCAATCACTCCCTCCATCACCTATACCGTCGTAATTGATTAGAAATCCCTCCACCCGCTTCACCACAATCATTTATACACACTACCTCCACAAAATCCATCAGATCTATGATAAACAATGGCGCTCACAATCCACTTCTCTTCAATCACAAGAAATTCCTCCTCTCAACATCATCATCGATCATAAACATTCCCAAATCTCCCTCCACCACTGTCAATCACAGGCATTACTATCGGCATTCTCTTCTCCCCTCCCCCTTCATCAAGCGTAAGTACTCCCTCATTAACCTACACCGTCAGAAATGATAAACGCTTCCTCCTCCTGCTTCACTACCATCCATGGAAAAAAATCCATACTTCCCACCACTACCATGAATAATATTCGCTCCCTACCTCTCCCCCGCCGCCATTAATTAGAATCCCTTACGATTCCCCTCCAATGCCATAACTTTTAAGCACTACTTCCTCCTCTACGCCACCATAAATGATAAACACTCCCTTCCGTGGTCCACCACCATAAATGATAAAGACCACCTACCTCCCCTATCACCGTCCATCATAGGCATTCCCTTCTCTCTACCACCACCAAAAATGATAAAAATACCCTCGTTTTCCCACAAAATCATACATAACCAACACTCCCTCCTCTCACTTCATCACCAGCAAAAGACAAGAAATCCAACCTGCCGCTCCACCATAAATTGTAAACATAGTCTACTCCCCTCTTCTATACTATCGATAACAAGCAATCCCTTTAGCTCTCCTCCCACCATGGTTAATGACACGCATTCCCTGCTCCCCATTCAGACCAAGCAATGATAAACAGTTTCTTTGCCTCTACCACTATACGTGATAGGCATTCCCTCCTCCTCTTAAAGTACCATGAATGATAGACAGTCGTTACCCACTCCGCCACGAATGATAGGCACGTAATCTTTCCTTACACTACTTCTAACTAGGAACACTTCCTTCCCTACACAAACCTCTACCGGTGATACCTCCGTCCTCCCCTTACACAATCATCACTGAGAAACAATCCTTACTTCCCCTTCACCACCATTAATGATAGGAACTACCTCCTCCTCTCCACAAAATCAATTATAAACAGTCCGTCTTCCCATCCACACCATGAATGATAACCAACTCCTCCCTCCCACTTCCTCCACCGCCATTGATGATAGTAACTCCCTCCAGAGTTTCTCATAGTAACGAAAATGAATAACTAATAACGTAAGGTAAGGATATTATGTCTGTGAAGAAGACTATGGATAATTTTGCGTTTAGCATATTATAAGTCATAAATATAAATATAAAGTATCTGTATGGATGTATAGATTAAATTAATTTTTTAATATTATGGGATCTTAATATTATATACGTTTGCTTGTAGATGATGATGATAGGATGATGAACATGTAAATGATGATAAGAGAATGATGAACTTGTAGATGATTATGAGTGATGGGATGATGATGAACTTGACGATAAAAGAGAATGATGAACTAGATGATGCGATGATGACCATGACGATGAGATGATGATGCACTTGACGATGAAAGAGAATGATGAACTTGACGATGAGATGAGATGATGAATTTGGAAGATTAAATGAAGACTAGAAGACGAACTCGATAATAAACAAAAAAGATAATAAATAGAGAGATTTATTTACTTGAAAATAAAAATAATGATGCACTTGATAATAAAGATATTGATAAACTTGATCAATAAAGATGAAACGAGGATGAGAATGATGACGAAAGGTTGAAAGTGATGACGCTAATATGAGAGAGAGCGTCGGGGATACATAGGAAGTGAGATGGTAGGACAACCGGAAAAGAAGAAGAAGAAGAACTACTGATGTTGTTGGATGACACAAAAAATAATGAAAGAGAAACATTTGGTGATGTTCAAGAACGGAAGACCGATGGAAATGGTAGATAAAAAGGTGAAAGAAATGATAATCAACATACAAAGCAAATGAAGGAAAGAGGAACAACAAGGGTAATTAGGTATAAGAGATAGGTTATTATACAAGTAATAGCGATTTTGGTGGTCGGTATTCAGAATCATATTAGTCAAAACCCGAAAATAGTGAATTCAAATTCAATTAACAAAATTTGTTTATTGAATTCGCATGTATTTTAATATATCTTTAATGATACATCAAAATAAACGTGTGAATAATTTGAATCGATTCTAAATTAGTAACACCACACTCCTGCATAACAGCCAAAACTGCATCTATGTATATATATAGATGGTTCTATTGCCGGTGATGTTGATGGTGATATTGACAGTAACGTTGATGTTGACATTTCTGGTCAACAACTCAGGAATTCAAATTCATTTTAATATTATATGCTACATTTGTTGTATTTTAAATTAATGATAGTAATGGTATGGTTCTATTAACAACCCTGATTCAATTGCTCTTAATTGTTGTGTTTTATCAGTTTCATGGAATGTTTTAGGTGCTGCAAAAATATGAAATTTGGGTATTGTTTCATTGATATAATTATCAATAGGAAATTGTAAATGTTAACGATAAAATGAAGTTCTTAATGTTGACTGTGAAGAATGACGTAAATGGAGTAATAATATTGAAAAGATAAGAGATAAATATGATTGCAGTGCTATTTGTGGACGGAGACGTACATTTTTGTATGTTATTGTTACTAGAATGCCAGTTGTATGTGGATAAGTTTTCTTGTTTTCAGTATACCATGAATTTGGATGACGTAGAATGGATGATTTTTCCTCTATCAGCGATGGGGTCGGTGATCTAGGAAATGGAAGTAGACGTGGACGTTGACGTCTGGGGATTTTGAACAGCGGAGGTGTGCATGGGGGTGATAGCAGTGAGTGCTGTTTATGGTTTTCAACGAATAATAATATCGGAGAGCTAATGATTCTAAGTTTGTTCATGGTAATAATACCCACATCACTTATCAATCGATGCCCACATTTTCGTAATAATTTACAGTGTAAGTTTCATCCAGCAGCAGGTTTGCAGCGACCACAGTGGCAGTGATGACCAATCGATGAAAATTAATCACACACGCTCTTAAAATTTGGTTCTTCGCACACAGTATCCTTAAATAAATTAGCGCAAGAACACAGACATAATCCTCACGATAGCAGTAGAGAACAACTAGTACTAGTACTAGTATGAGCATGAGCATGAGCATGAGGTTGAGAATGAGGTTGAGGATGTTTATGAGGTTTAGGATATGGATGACAATTAGAATGAGGTTGAGAATGAGGTTGAGGATGTGTATGAGGTTTAGGATATGGATGACAATTAGAATGAGGGTGATTATGAGGATGGAGATGGGAAAGAATCTGAGGATGATGATAAGTATGAGGATAAGAATGAGAATGAGGATGAGGATGAGGATGAGGATGAGGATGAGGATGAGGATGAGGATGAGGATGAGGATGAGGATGAGGATGAGGATGGGTATGGGGATGATAATCATAATGACGATTAGAATGAGGATAAGGACTGTGTTCGTGACGAGTAAATTGTTGGTGATATATGTGGTTGAAGGAAATGTGGAGAGTAGAAACGAACGATGGTTATTGTTGTAATTATTCCTTGGAGTTGTGCAATGATCAGTATGAATATTAACTAATTCGGAAGAGAATGGTCTCCGAGAGAATTGAATGCAATATCGAAGAAATCCACGACTCACAAATGCGGCGCGAAGAGAGCGCCATGCAAAATGGAAAACAATTATCCAAATTTGATTTCAATTGTTATTCCGTGGTATTTTGAACACGGGTTTCCAACCACTACATTTGTTGGTTTGAGCTGACACATGTAGTGATTTTTAATTTAGTTGAAAACCCACTGCATGTGTCTGTTCAAACCAACACATGTAGTGGTTGGAAACCACCAACTACAGTGGTTAAAACGGAAACCTGAATTTTTTGAGAACAACTACAGGTGTCGGTTGAAACCACTTCAGTGTCGAATTCAAGTCTCCAATTACACCTGTAAAACCACAATAATGGAAACACCACTGCAGTTGGTGGTTCAAACCACCAACTGTAGTGGTTTTCGAAAATAAATGGTTCGAAGTGTAGACCACAGGTATACTTTTGTTGGTTTCGTTCCAGTTGGATTGCAAGGATCGCATTCAGACCACGACGATAATAATTACAGTATCACCAACCACGACGACTGTGACGACTATATAATCATTGGCGACCACGTACCACTGACTTCTTCTTCAAGGCGGAAAGATGATAAAATGATTTCTTTACGTAAGGAAATGGATATGGTCCTTGCTGCACTAATAGAAAGGTCACTATACGGCTTCTCACTGTCCGCACGTAACAAGATAACATGGAATTGCTTCCCTGTCATATTTTTATACTGTTGTAATATTCCAGAAACAAACACATGTAAGGTATTTTACATAATTTCACTCCTACACGTCCCTGCGTAAGATATGTAGGAACATCTACAGATTTTAGGGCTAGTGTTACAGCTGCTCTAAGACATGTATACAAAACAAGATGGAGAAGGAGTGACGTTACGGAAATTCTGAAATCAGCAAGCACAACATCATCTACAGCACCCAAAAACATTCTGGTAAAAGAAGCACAAAAATAGCTTCAACATATGTCAATAGCTCAATGGGTCGCATTATTTGAATCTGTAAGTACTACACATCCACAGCTAGTTGTTCCCGGTCTTTTATCAATGTTCACGTGTGAGACATTACACAATCTTCATTTAGGAACCTCAAAATCAATCAAAACATGTTTCATGACATATCTCTTCAGCTCCGACGCATTCATGCACTGCTTACACAAGAAGAGGCACGGTAAAACATTTCGGTCATGTAGCACTGCTTTGTTACGCGCTTGTAATTTACTTCTCGCTGAAATATAAAATATATTCGATGCACCGGGTTTCCATGTTGGCTTTTCAGCAAAGGAGAAATCACAGCAACTTAATGGGTTTGTTTATACTATTAAATACGAGAAATGTTAGAAGGTAATGACTTTAAATGTTTGGATATCGTTTTACCTTTCGCGGCAGCATATATCGACATAATTACTGGTTACCAAGAACAATCCCCTCTTACGGATATCTTCACAGGCTACACAACTTTAAGCAAGACCTTCTATACGACAATACATTACTCGGTTGGTAGAATGAAATGATTCCGGATATTTCTGATAGAATTACGCTTCTCAAGTCAAAGTTCTTACACACTTTTGAGAAGTACTGCGAACATGGAATCCATACATTGAATTTTCATTTAGCAGACCACGTCATTGAAGACCTATCGAAGTTCGTGAGTTTAAATATATTAAATGCGTCTCCATACGAGCACTTCAATACATTCTTCAAGCAATATTACAGGTCTAGTTCTAAAATAATTGCAACTAGGATGGATGAAATCGTTAAAAAGATGGTACCTACTATTTCTACATTACGACAAAGTTCACATCATACAAACTTCATGAAATGCGGATCAAATATCATCAATACCCAACAATCAACCGGATCGAAAACTGTAACAACACATAGTCAGCAACCATCTACATATTTCGTACGCGACGGCGTTTTTGTTACATTGGTTCAGATTGATGCTATCAGAAAGAAATATGATTTGTGTAACGAAGGATTATACAAACTTCTCACTCCTATATTGAAAAAACTATCCCGTACTCGTTTAAATGTTTTTACAGAACTCATTAGGATCTATTTACAAGAGAATGATATATTTTTAAGAGACCCGGAAATCGGTGTTATATTCCTGAAGTCCGGCTACATCATTAGAGGCCACCTACCAACATTGCAACTGTATAAACATTCTACAAATACTTTAAATTACTGTCTTCCTCGGGAGTACATCCGGAAAACATAACGTATTTTTGCGACCACAGAATTCTGTCCAAGTAGGAAGGAAATAAATAGTTTCTTCCATATTAAAGGAGGTGAGGCAGACAGTCCTGTTTACTATATAGAAAAATTCCTTCTGCTATTTTGTATGAATCTTTCGACTAAAATGGACAAAAAAGAAATCGCTTTTATACAATATATGGAATTCGTTCCGGCAATCCACAATGTAGATAAAATTCTTAACTGCCTATTCTTGCGTTTGTATACATCAGATTAAATCGACTACACCCATCCTGGTGTGAAGAATGCATCGGTTAACAATATCTTGGAGACAGGAGAGTGGTATGATATCATAGACTTCAACAGAATATGTTCATATATAAATGTGTTTCGGTCAAATTTCGGAATTGATTCTTTTACTGAGCAGTTGCCGTGGACACGGCAACGATTTCATATCAATCGATTCTACATGGAAATGGATTTATTTAAAATGGGTAAAAGCAACATTGCCGAAGATGACGACCCCACATAACATGCAATTACAATTACACGGTATGTGATTCTTTATTTCCTTCTATAATTCCTTTCTTTTCTATGCTCCCGTCACCGTCAAATATTGTACCTCTTACAGGTTCTTCAACAAATTCATTTCCAAGCTTTTCCACACTCTTCCAATCACTCACTATTTCGGCTATATAACAGCCAGGAATAATTACTCAATGTACATCAATTTATTTACGAAACCATTCAGCTTATATGGCAATGAACTTCATTAAAAACATTTGAAATGTTTCCTCGGCATTCTCGTTGTAACTATTATTGTGGATTCACATTCCATTTCTCTAAAACGATGTTCTTCTCCCCCAACTGCGCATTCCGATACTTCAAGTTCATCCGGTTCCAATTCTTCTACAAATTTTCTCATTTTGCCAACCAACTGTTCCGTTGCAAGTTCTACATATTTCGATAACATTTCGATAAATGTTTTCTGACGTCAACCACAGCGATACTCTTTCACAATCAGAAGGTTAACACAGGTTTGTCTCCATTCATTCAAACGAGGAATACTCATCATAATCCTTTCTACAGTGACTCTTTCACGGCCGCAGGTATATATCCAATGAAATCATGAAACACTGCATAACCGATCTCATTCCTGAACAAATTCAATTTTTTCTCATCGTCCCTCTCTTTATCACCTATATTTTCGGGCTGATTCCCCCTGTACTGTACTTTTATATCACAAATATCAGCGGTCCGCCACCAAGACATGTCTAGAACTCCAAATCTATTCGCTTTAAATAGTTTCCTTTTGGCAGTAGTTATTTCCTTTTCCCTTTTTTCCGTTGCTCCAATTTATTTCAAATTGAACCGAGACAGTAGTAAACCATAACCAAGTACTTCAAAAATCTATCCTTTGCAGCTCTTTTCATTCCACTACATAAGTCCGATAGTAACTGTCTCAGACGTCCCTCTAATGTACCATATTTCAAAACGCATCAACAACGGCATTTCTCGATTCTTGAGACGAATATATTTGTACGCTTTCCCTGTTGACAATTCCTTTCTGAAGAATGAACATATAATCTCTCTCTCGAAATTTATGGAGAAGACATATATATTGCTACCGCTACAAAGAAAGTGTGTGGTGTTGGTACTATGATGGTTCCATCTAACACTTTAATTCCATTCTCAGATACAAGTACACCTCGGTACGTCCAGTTCCTTACATTGTGATAACAACATGGGTCTAATTCAAATGTTTCCCTACTTCCCCAATTCAGCATTCTACCGTCAACTACCAGTCCAATCTCCAAATATTTTGTAGGTACTCGTTTCATCATCCGGTCAATATACTTTCACGATTTTGTCGTTTTACTACATCTTTTTCAGAGGACACTGATTCAATAACTCTAAACTTTGTACCATTCCTCTCACTTCAGTATTTTTATAATCAAGTCTGATCACTTCCGATTCAAGAGCCTTGATTGATACCTCTTTACTCAAAGCTTCTCGTCTTTTTTGATTCGCTGAAACCTTGTACTCATTCATCAAAACGCTTAGTCTTGACTTCTTGGTCGTTAATCGTCGAACCTCTTCCTGCAGCTTCCGGAACTCTTCCATATTTACTCCCACTTCTACATGTACATCGTTGCTGATGGAACTCTCAACTTCCTCGCTGTTGTCATAATTTTGTGCACCACTTCCTACCTCATCATTTCCAAGTCGCGATTTGTCGTTTTCGGTACAATATGTGTTCTCCAGATTACAATTTAATGAAGATTCGTTTGTCTCATTTGTTCTCGGTCTTCCTATACTACCTCTTCCACTTCCGCAACTGCCACGGAGCGTACCTCTTCCACATCCACAAGGTGCCACTCGCCGTTCTCTAGACAAGTTCGGACTTTGTTGACGTAATGATTCATCCCCATTATCACTGTCTGGTGTGCATATCCTTGCCGCCTCTAATGGGAGTTCCGCAGTTCTCAATATGGACCTTGTTAGCCTTTCAGAACGTTGTATCGCTATCCCTCTATTCGTCATTGATGTTTTAGGTTTTGGAAATGATGCACAAGCACTTGACAGTCAATGTTCTTTCTTAGTGCCGTGTTCATACAAGCACACACTAACGTTTCAAACAGTATCATACTTACTATCGTAACAGTTTCACGATGTAACGGTTATCATAGTAATTATGTACAACAGTTCACCGTTTCACATTTTTCCAAACCTTCCAACTCCATGTGGAGTTGGGATTTTTTCAAAACATTAAATAATTAATTTTCCGCAGCAAAAACTTGTATATTGAATTTTTGATGCAAAAAATTAATTATTTAATTTTTTGCAAAAAGCGCAACTCCACATAGAGTTACACCTATTCTGACCGTATGTGGTTCTCCCATTTCTCGCTTGCTTCAACATCACTCCTTTGTCATACTGAACACTCCAGTGGACACTACAAAACACAGATTTCGTTATTACGGGATAGCTGCACATGTCAGTTTCCTGAATTACTCACTATTTCTTTATATGTATATATGTATATTGATTTTAAGCAGTTTCTCACCGATGCGTCAATTAACCGGCCCTTCTCTAGCAATTCCTTTCGTACACTATTTCCTCTTTCATTCGTCACGACTCGCCTCGTGACTGTCATTTAGACATTACAAAAAAGAACTGGAAACGCAAAAATATAATATATGAATGGTTTCCGGGTACATCCATACATCATCCTCCAACCCTTCTCAATCTCTGTGTGATCATTGTCATTCATTGTCGGTTCAGGATGGAATCCACAAATGATTATGACCATTTAATAATACAGTCACCCTCATTTCCCCTCCAATCCGATACCTACCCATCATCCCCCCTAAGCTATCTCAATTCATACCTGTATTTGACTCCGTGTCATGTCGACGACTTTCTTCATATAAAAATCGACGGAGCCAACTCATTTGAGCTCATTGACGGTCTTCTCGTTGATAAACGAATGACTCCTGGTACAATTCGCCGTATATTTTCCTATTCAATTCATTCACATAGAAATGAAACGGAATGTGATGCTTGAAAAGGTAAGTATGAGCCCACAAATTCGGCTTTTGCAGGGGTACCTTCTTCGGTAAGAATAGCACTACCCTGCCACGAGATCTGGCCATCTGCAGGTTGCTTGGAAAGGACAAAGAGGCGTCGTTCTCAGCGGACGAGAAGATAGAGAGAAAATTCAAAGAACTAAAATATCTTTCCGTGTGCACTAAAATCACTTTTTCGTCCCATATGCTAGAATCTGGTTCTTCTTCAAGTAATCAAAGCCCTCCAGTGAGAAAAGGTAAGATTTTTTCCAGGTAATGATATTTATAACAGTAGTCTTCATAAATGAAAACTTCATCGCAATTAATTCGTCCCAATCTCCTTTACCACTTACAAAATATTCTGTTGACGACACGGTTCATTGCGTCCGTAGTATTTTGAACCCTGACATTGTCTATTAAAAATTAAAATTTTAGTATATTCAATGTGTGTCATTTCAAGTACGCATCGAAACTGTTGCTTATGTTTTAAATGAATTGAGTTTATTATGTTCAAGATACAATAAAAAATAATACGGAACAAACAAAAACAAAAATAAACACATAAAATTTTCCAGATTTCCATACTACAATCCTAAATTATTCCATTGCACACTTCAGTTTCATTGACGACATTTGCTCAATATGTCATCCCTAATCTTATGGCAGTCATCAAAATATTTAACTTGCTTTGAGAATAATCTTGAATCAAACTCAGGGTCACAAATTATCATAAAAACTTCTTTGACATCCTTTCTCACCACATGAGTTTCCAGGATGCTTACCGATATAGACAATGATTTGTTCAACACTTCAGCTTTACTTTTTTCCATTTCTTGTCCAAGTTCAATTGAGGACAGGTCATAACCATTACTTTTATCATCACTGACATCCGCCTGTTCCCGCCCGTGTTTTCTGCAATTCGATAAATCCATGACGATACTGTTGTTTTTCCTTATCAAAACAGCTCAGGCAGAACAGAAGAAATTTCATTCAGTTCTGCCTATTATACAAGCTATGGGTTTTTTAAATTATAAATATAGGTCTCAAAAAATTTTCGTAAACACGTAAAATATTTCATGTGCACCTTCATACAAATTCAAATTCATATTGTATGATATGGTTATTATTATTAAAATTAAATATATCATGTATACCGTAACTAGTATACATTTATTACAATGTATATCGCCCATATTCCATATAACATTCCCATATACCATCATTTTTCATATCTATATATCACATATATACACCTGATAACGGCCACTAAACATCCACATTCCCATTAATCAAATGAATGATTGCTGGATTCACCATTCACGTTCCCATCCAAAAGCTGTATGTAAAAATGTAGTACCACTACGCTTTTACATTCAAAGCGCAAAAAAAGGTTAGTGTGACATTCATAAATAACTACATTTTTCGTAGGATTTTATGAAGTATTCATTCACTCTCTCGTAAAAAATGTGGACTCGCTGGCCTAATTTACATACAATAAATTTTTAAATTTTTCTAGAAAGTTTTGCATGGCCCATCCACTTTTTACTACAAAATTTGTAGTTTTTTATATAGTAAACATACACGAAAATGTCCGTTGCCTGAAAGATATTTTGAATTAGACATTCGTACAATCTTCCGACACTTGAAAGGGGGCCATGAATATTTCTTTCATTTCTTTTCGACCGTCCGTAAGTAAATTTGTATGTCTCATACATTACATTCTACATAATCTGTATGCCCAAAGTTCATGGCCCATTCATCTTTCTTCAAATTGCGTATATTCTGTCCGTAGTTATCATCCGTAACAATTCATACCCTGTAGTCTTTTTTATGAACACCACACGGACCCCCGAAATTCGCATGGCCTAGCTTATGTTTACTCCACCTAAAAACCACGCCATTTCGAAGTAAGCATTCATATCCCGAAACAAAGACGAGTGATTATCTGAAGGAAAGAAATAGTTTTGACGAGAATGTATTTGATGATTATAATGAAGACAGTCTTCAACCTGAAACTATCGCGACAGTTGAAAATGTAGAAGATGATGGGTAAATTTTGGTATGTGCTTTGAGAAATATAATACAGTAGTTAATTGTAATAAATAAATGTAATGTTCTATGTTCCTTTCAACCTGTTTACTTCAACAAAAAACAAGTTGTGGTTTAAACTGTCTCATGAAAAAGGTGAGAACGCCACCGTTATCAGGTGATTATCCAGAAATTACTTTCATCCACATGAATGGGTTGAAAAAGTAAATAATTACCGGATAACTATTTGAAAAACTAATTATCGGGAAATTATTTAGAAAATTCTTCAACCATTCACGTCAATTCCAAATTTGTTGAAGATACACGTGGATAGAAATTTATACCAAATTTTTATAATCTCTGATCCTCGTGTACCTTTAATAATTTTGTGTAGTAATTCTGATTCACGTCTACTGCACTGGAATTTTCATCTACGTCTACCACACTGGGTACCTGATTTAACGTTAATAACGTTAAATGGGTAGTTGTTTTTCTGAGTAGACGACCCTTTTTAATGTTAATAAAATTTAGAGGAAGTAACATTAATTATGGTGGATTCTAATTAATGGCAATAACATGTATGACCCAAAATATTTATGTAACTAAAAACATCTTGACCTTTTTATGTCAAGCGAACGTTTCTTAAAGCAAAACTGGAAAAGTTTTCGTATGTAATTAATAAAAGCCTGACAACTTTCGGAAATGGTTTACAGAATTGTATTGTCACATGACATTATGATACATTCTCAAGTAGGTTTGTGTCGAGCAACTCTGTAATGTTAGTCTGATTTCGAATACTTCATACATCCTTTTTATTTACTTACGATGTATCTGTTACGGAGAAAGTCTATTATGAATTAAATCATTATTTATCCGGACAGCATATTACAAAAGAATTCAGTCTTGCAGTTCAATTAAAGTGACAGTCTCATTGGACTGCAGGGCTGACCTCATTTTTAAGGAAGCAAGAGGCTTTTTCCTTATTCGAACTCTTTCCATCGCTCATTTACCCAACATTTTCATTCCCCCACCATGTCCTCAGGTTCTCCATTTTTGGCTTGCATGTAATGAGTTGAACAACGGGGTTAAAGAGCACAGTCACTGATGTTAACAGATAGCGTGATGAAAATGGTATATCATATGCTTTTGAAACCATAAATCTCTGCGGAATGGCATTAAACACAAAGGAGAGATAGAAAGAAGAGCAATTACATCAAGAATTAAAACATATCATTAGCAAGTACCGATCGGAATTTGAGAATCCAGAACAATAACTTAATTTTTTATGTTAATTTCAATAAATATGAATCCCTTTCCAATGTTATGACCATTATTTAAATTTTATTCCCAGAGAAATCCACAATTTTTAATGTTAATAACATTATTTCAGTATTTACATTGAAAAAAACAATGTTAAACAAGGTACCAGTTGTAGACACTAGTAGTAGACGTGAATGAGAATTACTAAGATATTTGTAGAAAAACTTTTTCATCCACATGGATGAGGAAAATTTTCAAATAATGAACGGATAATTATTTGGTTTTCAACCTCATTCTCGGTGATGAATATTTTCGGGCTTTTTATATTAAATGTTGATAATGATGTCATTACCCTGTTGTACATATGTCGCAGTAATTGCTAAGGGGACACTACCGTTACGGCACGTTCCGTAAATATATTTGCAATAAATAGCGTTCCATGGAGAGTGCAGTGACTATTTATAATTTTCATACAATGTAAGATAGCCTACATAGAAGTTCAGGTTGCATGTACAGTTTCACAGTTGGTGTCAGGTAGTACGCACAGAATCAACCGTTTTGGTAACGGCTTAAATGGCAAAGCTCTGCAGCCAGTGTAGATATTTCAGATAAGTGACGTTACGAGTGAAGATCATTCATACATGTGACGATACTAGTATGGATCATGTGGCACGATGAAACAGATGCCATTTTCGGAATTCACGTTTTCTGATAACCCTTGCTTCTGAACTTCCTTTTTATATTAATCTGTGCCATTATATAATCTGTGATATTATTGGGCAGTTATTGATTATTTTTACCAATGAGATATTCATTCCAGGCCGTGTCGTTTCTTCGATACCAATTCAAAGTAAAAAATGAACATGTTTCTTTCTAAAAATAGACTACTTGGATGTCTACATTCCACCATCACCAACTTTCTTTTAAGAAAACATACTCCGATATGTAGTTAGAAACCAAAATGTAAGGGTAAGAGAAGATTGGTACATCGTTTGAAACATTCTTCGGACAATTTAAATTAATCCTCATCTCATGAACCCACTGCGGACATGTTTGTTACGAGTAAGTAGTTTAGTGTTGAGTCCGGTGATGTTGGTGGCGAATTTTTTTCTACAAACATATTATGAACCCCATGTAAATACTGAGGAACATTGCCCAGATTTGAAAAATTAGTATTGGTTTGAGATGGCGAAATCTGTGGTCCCTATCTCTCATATATCTTGTGCAGGGAAAGAAATGGTCAACAATCTGCTCTTACTTATCATAAATGATCAATCAAACCTTTCACAATTCTGTACTACTTTGAAGAATCACAGCTCTTGGGTTCCCTCTGTTGATAGTGACTACAATGAATAGTTGATACGGGACGGTTTCATGCGAAAAGTAGTCGATCATGGATATAAAGCCTGTCATTTATAAATAACTTTATTGATGTCCTTAGCGTACAGATTTAACTGGCTGCATCAAGGGATTTTTACTCCCACCAGACATGAATGACAATATCGGTACGTCGCCAAATGTCGAAAGTTCTCATCCAGTAAACACTTCATACTTTAAATATCTCTACAGATTGAAGCGATATGAAGTAATAATGTCGAGAGATGATGATGTAAATGTTATGTGGGTTGAGGATGATAGTAACCTCCCGCAACGGTTCTTGGGTATGCTTTAAATATATTCGGATAAATCAGCAACCACCTCAAAACTCAATTCCCTGCTCGCATATCCTGTTCAAGCTGTTTTTGTACTTCATGTCGCAGTTCAGACTTCACGTCATAGGCAAATGTTATACAATCGTTGGTTTCCTTCCATTCGGATACCATCCTATATAGATAAATATGAACATAACATAACCTGAAGAAATACTTTCAATCTATGGATTTACGTCTCCCAATACTGTTCCTCCAATGGATAACGTTATGCTTATTTCCACATTTTATGGACAGGCAGCAACGATGGGAGTACTCCACCGGACATTAGAATCTATGTTATCACCCTTACTTAGCCAAGCACAGTCTTGTCTACAAGTTATCATTGTCACAACTCCGTGGAATTATTTCCCACCCATAGGTTCTTATTGTAACGACCTCCCTGAGTGTAAGGGTACTACTTGTGTAAAAAATGGAAATTGGGTGACCGCAATATGTGTTTGGTGCATCGGAACAATGTAGGATACACGGAGGGCTCAAAAATTGTCATTCGCAGAATAGGGAGGACAAAAGAAGTATGTATCGATGTAGATGTACTCATGGAAGACGCCAAACTAACAATACAAGTGGACAGAGGAAGAAGAAAAATAAATTACTCGAGGAAGCTGATAGCATACCAGCTTGCCATTCTTTATCACCTTGGGAATCGTTCCTTTCAGACATGCGTGGAAGACCACCCATACTTCCAGAAGATGTTTATTCAATTCATACGTTTGAACCGCTTCGCAATCTTTACCTGGGATTGTCAAAATTGGCAAAGACATGATTAATATCCTATTTCCCATCTGATTGCTTGTGGGATCCTCGTGGAATGGCAAACAAAAAGAAGAAACTATTTACCATGAGGGAACGTATCTTACGAGCTCCCAATCATAGTTGGGCTGCAATTTAGAAAGATGACACACTACCATGATTTCACACTGACTTTTCAAAGAAAGAATCATATACCCAATTGAATAGAATATTCACTCAGCACAGAGTACGTGGAATGCTGGAAGGAAAACACTACAAAAACTGTACATTGTTTTCCCTTCTGTAGCATCGTGGGTAAATCGTGGCACTGGGTGTGATGAAGAATCCTTGTTGACTAGGGTTTGTACACTATATCCAGATACTGTCAATTCCATCATGTAAGATAATTTCATGACTGGTTCGTCTGGTTTAGAAATGGAACCGTTGGAAGAAGGCATAGACAATTTAAAAGTGTTAATGAAAACCACATTTGAATCTCCAGATTCCAATAGTTTATTCACATTGAATAACCGTGGTTCTGGATCATTTTGTGAATAATTTGATACTTTATCGACCAATGGATGTGCTGAATGCCGCACCTTTCGAACATTTCAACCTTCTGATAAGAATGGCTTATAGATGGACATATAAATTGGCAGTTATCAGAATTCTGGTATCTATTATGGCGACTGATTCATCCATTAATGGATGGAACAGTCGCTAGAATAGATCGCACAATGGGACATATTCGCTCGAGACAGGTCTTACCAAGGTTGGTTACAACTAATGTGTCCAGCATTGAAAGTATGACGTCATATGTGGTACGTGATAGGGAAACTGTTTCTTTTCCTGTTACAAAAATGATTATTCTCCGGCTGCGTCTTCACTTTAAAATAAATGTACTCAATTCTTGAGAAAACTACATACTATTTTCAAGTCATATTTCCTGCAGATGTCTGTCAATCATCTTCGAGGGACATTTGCAGATGAAATTATTGAAACGTTGGAACAGTACATTATTTTAACTTCAGTGAAGTCAAGCTTCGAATTGGGTGGTTTCACCCCCAACCTTGAGAAACCACGACATCGTTCAAAACGTTATCAACATTCCCAGAAACGAAGTCTGTCAAAAATATAAACAATGAATCCTATCATCCCACGAGTTTGATACCAGTAAATCCATTCTAAAAGTTTCGTATTATTAAGATGTAGTTCCGAGAATGCGCCCCAATTTTGGATTGCTAGAGTACTTCTTTTAGTTTATATGAAACATCACATAGATGGAGAGCCTACGGAAATGGCTTTGGTACAGTACATGGAAGTAGTACATCCAACGGATGGTGTCGATAGTACTATGTACTGCATTTTACTTCGATGGTCCGTGGAGAGGAGGTGGACTAAACTCTCGGGG